>SZWC01002303.1:174336-194677 GCA_023375785.1 Penium margaritaceum | reverse complement strand
AAAGTCACTTGGATACATTTGTGGTCATGGTCAGTGGCACACGCCAACTTTGTCAAGGCATTGCGCACAATAGCCACACCGAGCCACCAGTATTCTACCTTGTTTGTACCTGCAAGATCATGCCTAGTACATCTGCACTGTGATTGGACACTCTGACCGTGGCTGACTCGTGTTATGATTCATAGTCATTTATGGTATCTGGCAAACATTGTGGTCATGGTCAGTGGCACATGCCAACTTTGTCAAGGCATTGCGCACAATATCCACAATGAGCCACCAGTAATCTACCTTGATTAAACCTGCAAGGTCATGCATATTATATGTGCGCTGTGATTGGGCACTCTGACTGTGGCTGACTCGTGTTACGATTTGTAGAAGTTACTTGCAGGTATAAACAAGGTAAAAACTAGGTGGCTTGGCACGGCTATTGTGCGCAATGCCTTGACAAAGTTGGCATGTGCCACTGACCATGGCCACAAAGTTTACCAAGTACCTTAAACGGCTATGAATCATAACACGAGTCAGCCACGGTCAGAGTGTCCAATCACGATGCAGATATACTGGGCATGGCCTTGCAAGAATAAACAGGGCAGAATACTTATGGCTCGGTGTGGTTATTGTGTGTAATGCCTTGACAAAGTTGGCATGTGCCACTGACCATGACCACAAATGTATCCAAATGAATTTTTCTTGTATTCATCATAACACGAGTCAGCAATGGTCAGATTGTCCAATCACAGCATACATCTAATATGCATGACCTTGCAGGTATAAAAAAGGTAAAAAACCAATGGCTTGGAACAAGTATTGTGCGCAATACCTTGACAACGTTGGCATGTGCCACTGACCATGACCACAAAGTTTACCAAGTACCATAAACGGCTATGAACCATAACACGAGTCAGCCACGGTCAGAGTATCCTATCACAGTGCACAGATACTGGGCATGACCTTGCAGGTATAAATATGATAGAATACTGGTGGCTCGATGTGACTATTGTGTGTAATGCCTTGACGGAGTTGGCATGTGCCACTTGTCGGAATCTTTATCAAGAACCACACGGCTCAACCAGGGTCTTCCTGGTGTAACCCAACTCTCCCCGGAATCCCCACCCAACGGGAAAAGGAAAAGCTAGATGGGTCACGGTTCGCCTCCTCTGCCCTGCTAACCAAACGGCTCGGAAGGCACAACCAATCAGAGTCGTCTGGTCTGCACATCCGGCCGTCCGAACTCACCACGTCCAACGCCAACGGACCTCCGACACCACGTATCGACCAGCAGGATCTGCCGACAACAGCCCTGCCCCCTTGTCCGCTCTCCGTGGCTACATCCAAGGATCGGCAGAAGAAGCACGTCCTCCGCCTAACATGGGAGGACTCCCCAAAGCATAAGACAAAGCGGAGCCGCACCGCTCCCTCGCACCACGCAGACACAGCAGCCGCAGCAACAGTGCAATGGCGGCTCCGGCTTCATGTCTTGCACCGTCCACCCTGATGGGTGTAGACACTTGTAATCTAGTTCCTGGACTAGTAATAATAGTAGTAGGATCCATGTACTCAATTGCCTCGGTTATTTATTCCTCAGTCAATTCCTCCTCAATATCCTTCATCATCAATTGCCTCCGCTCAATTGCCGTTCCTTGCTTCATCGCTCTCATCATATTGATCGCTGACTTCGCTCAACCATCTGTCAGTTCCGCAAAGATCACCGAGTCCAAAGCTATTATCTGATCCTTGCAGACGTCTCACTCCTTGAAGTATTAATTCACCAAGGAGCCCGAGCCGTCGCAGTCCTCCATCAAGGCGCTTCGACTGTCAGCCTCGCTTCACCACTATAAGTGTCATTCCTGATTACTCATGCTCAGCGCCTTGTTGCTCCCGCTCCTCACGCTGTTGCTTCCCGACCGTATACTTCTGCTCCTGATGTGACGTCATCCTCCGTCAGCCTTCCGCACCTTTGTGAATGCTTCTGCGCCACCTGCTCCCCTGCATATTCCGCTGCTCTCATTTTCCTGACATGGTATCAGAGCACAGCAAAAGCTCTCTACTCCGTTCTCTGCCGCATCATCACCACTGACGCCTGAAACGCCGTATCAAGCCGCGCCGCCAATCCAAGCCAGCCACAACGCTGTCAACTCCTTCCTCTTCCAACTGCTGGTACAAAGGGACTGTGTATGGGCACAGCCTCAACGTACCAGTAACAGCCAGCAGTACAAGCATCTTCTCACTTAGCAGCAACCTTTACTTTCTCAGCAAACAGCATGACAAGCCTCCCGCAGCAGTAATGATACCTTTTGTCATTGAAAAGAACTCCTGTCACCCTTCATCATGAGATTCTCTCAAGACAAAGAGGAGGCACTTGGATGCCTCCTCTTCGGACTCGCAGCCCTCATCGGTTACATCCCTCGCCTCAACTATAGCCTCACTCTTGAACTCATTTGTTCCAGCATCATTGGGATTCTCCTAGTCGTCGGATTTCTTCTGGTACTTTTGCCCAAACGAGCAACTACCAGGAAACTTTGATCATCTGCATCGTCCAGTCAAATCCCTCCTGTACCTGTTACACCATCTTCCTCCCTGAAAACCACCGCCTCTGCAGCAGCCGCACCTTCCTCCGCAGATCATGCCACCAACATCATGACCTTTGAATGTACTCCATCTCCTTCAGAAGTCCTTCCTCCCTTCCAAGACGATTACCTTGACAACTACTACGATGACTACCTGTATCCTGATGAACCATTCTCCTCACCTCAAGATGTCTCCTCAACTGAAGTCCCTGATCCTACCTCCACTGTGGGTCTCCTCCTCTTTTCCGACACTCCAATATTCTCCCGCGAAAAACTGAACAAATTCATGTTTCGCAACTACGGGACCTCCATTGATGAAGCCGCCACGCAGCAGCCGAACACTTCGTCTACCGTCACGCCTCCGCCGTCACAAATCAAGCTTCCCTCCACCGATGAAACTGCACCACGCTCGCTATGCTCACCTTCTGTCACCAAGACAACAGACCGCTACATCCCGCCTCCAGAGCGAGCACAGTTGTTTAATGATACCTCGACCCTGACATCCGCAACTCCCTCCACCATCTCCAATTCCAAAGTCGTTTGTGAGAAGTATGTACCCCCCAATACTCTCGTTTCACTACCAGCTGACAAACTTCTCTTTCCACCAACACCCACTCTGCCAAGTTATATTACTTCCTCAGCAGATGTGACAGTACTACCACCCGACCCTGCAATTCCTCCTGGTTTCTCTCAGACATCATCCCCTCCTCCAACATCACAGGTCGACATGACTCACTCAAACACTTGCATTGCTTCTCCTCCCTCAGCAAACTTGTCCCGCAGTTGTCAGACAACTTCTCATCTGCCTTCAAATGATCTTTAAGACCTGGCAGCTGAAATCTCCGTGATCTCATCACTGCCATCATCAAGTCATCTGTCATCTGCGGGACCCCCAGGTGCAACCTCCCCAGTGTCTCAGCTCGAGTCCATCTGGTCATCACCTCTTAACCCGTCTGTCATTCAACTCTCCGCATTGATGACATGCCTGCTGCCAGAACCAACCTCTCCGCCAACATCACTCGAATCCTTTCTCATCCCTCCGGCTCTCTGAAGCATCACGCCTTCACCACAGCTCTCACCCCTTTGGAACTCTGTCACCTCTACCCAGCTGCTGTCACTGTGTTATCAGCCTCCCTGTGAGCTCACCTCTAACTTCTTGGACCTGCTCAACCAGGTTTCAAAAGCATGGATGCAGGACCCCACCACTTCAGCTACTTCTCTCTCTCATCTACAGTTTATCCAGGTTGTGCAATTTGCTGCCACTCAATCTCCTCGTCCTCCTTGGACTGCTGAAAAGCAACTAGAGTCACTTCTTGGCTTCTTTCTTGCAAGCCGTGTGCTCTTGAAGGGGGCTGTCGGAATCTTTATCAAGAACCACACGGCTCAACCAGGGTCGTCATGGTGTTACCCAACTCTCCCCGGAATCCCCACCCAACGGGAAAAGGAAAAGCCAGATGGATCCCGGTTCGCCTCCTGCGCCCTGCTAACCAAACGGCTCAAAAGGCACAACCAGTCAGACTCGTCTGGTCTGCACATCCGGCCGTCCGAACTCACCACGTCCAACGCCAACGGACCTCCGACACCACGTATCGACCAGCAGGATCTGCCGACAGCAGCCCTGCCCCCTGATCCGCTCTCCGTGGCTACATCCAAGGATCGGCAGAAGAAGCACGTCCTCCGCATAACATGGGAGGACCCCCCAACGCATAAGAAAAAGCGGAGCCGCACCGCTCCCTCGCAGCGCGCAGACACAGCAGCCGCAGCAACAGCGCAATGGCGGTTCCGGCCTCATGTATCGCACCGTCCACCCTGATGGGTGTAGACACTTGTAATCTAGTTCCTGGACTAGTACTAATAGTAGTAGGATCCATGTACTCAATTGCCTCAGTTATTCATTCCTCAGTCAATTCCTCCTCAATATCCTTCATCATCAATTGCCTCCGCTCAATTGCCGTTCCTCGCTTCATCGCTCTCATCATATTGATCGCTGACTTCGCTCAACCATCTATCAGTTCCGCAAAGATCACCGAGTCCAAAGCTGTTATCTGATCCTTGCATACGTCTCACTCCTTGAAGTATTCATTCACCAAGGAGCCCGAGCCGCCGCAGTCCTCCGTCAAGGCGCTTCGACTGTCAGCCTCGCTTCACCACTATAAATGTCATTCTTGATTACTCATGCTCAGCGCCTCGTCGTTCCCGCTCCTCGCGCTATTGCTTCCCGACCGTATACTTCTGCTCCTGCTGTGACGTCATCCTCCGTCAGCCTTCCGCACCTTCGTGAATGCTTCCGCACCACCTGCTCCCCTGCATATTCCGCTGCTCACATTTTCCTGACACCACTGACCATGACCACAAATATTTCCAAGTGACTTTTACTTCTATTGATCATAACACGAGTCAGCCACGGTCAGAGTGTCCAGTCACAGTGCGAATGTACTAGGAATGACCTTACAGGTACAAGAAAGGTGGAATACTGGTAGATCAGTGTGGCTATTGAGCGCAATGCCTTGACAAAGTTGGCATGTGCCACTGACGATGACCACAAAGTTTACCAAGTGACATTAACTTCTATGAATCGTAACACAAGTCAGCCACAATCAGAGTGCCCAATCACAGTTCAGATGTACTGGGCATGACCTTACAGGTATAAACAAGGTACGAAACTGGTGGCTTGGCACGGCTATTGTGCGCAATGCATTGACAAAATTGGCATGTGCCACTGACCATGACCACGAAGTTTACCAAGTACCTTAAAAGGCTATGAATCATAAGACGAGTCAACCACGGTCAGAGTGTCCAATCACAGTGCAGAAATACAGGGCATGACCTTGCAGGTATAAACAAGGTATAATACTGGTGGCTCGGTATGGCTATTGTGCGCAATGCCTTGACAAAGTTGGAATATGCCACTGACCATGACCACAAATTTTACCAAGTGACTTTAACGTCTACGGGTTGTAACACAAATCAGCCACAGTCAGAGTACCCAATCACAGTTCAATTATACTAGGCATGATATTGCAGGTATAAACAAGCTAAAAAACTGGTGGCTTGGCACGACTATTGTGCGCAATGTCTTGACAAAGTTGACATGTGCCACTGACCATGACCACAAAGTTTACCAAGTACCTTAAACGGCTATGAATCGTAACACGAGTCAACCACAATCAGAGTGCCCAATCACAGTGCACATCTGATATGCATGACCTTAGAGTTATAAACAATTGTAAAAAACCCTTGGCTTGGCACGGCTATTTTGCGCAATGCCTTCACAAAGTGGGCATGTGCCACTGACCATGACCATAAATGTACCCATGTGACTTTCACTTCTATTGATAATAACACGAGTCAGCCATGGCCAGAGTGTCCACTCGCAGTACACATCTGATATGCATGACCTTGCAGGTATAAACAAGGAAAAAAACCGGTGGCTTGGCACGGCTATTGTGCGCAATGCCTTGGCAAAGTTGGCATGTGCCACTGACGATGACTACAAAGTTTACCAAGTACTTTAAACAGCTATGAATCAGAACACGAGTCAGCCATGGTCAGAGTATCCAATCACAATGCAGATGTACTAGGCATGATCTTGCAGGTGCAAACAAGGTAGAATACCGGTGGCTTGGCACGGCTTTTGTGCGCAATGCCTTGACAAAATTGGCATGTGCCACTGACCATGACCACAAAGTTTACCAAGTAACTTTAACTTTCAAGAATCATTACACTAGTCAGCCACGGTCAGAGTGTCCAATCACAGTGCAGATGCAATAGGCATGATCTTGCAGGTGCAAACAAGGTAGAATACCGGTGGCTTGGCACGGCTTTTGTGCGCAATGCCTTGACAAAATTGGCATGTGCCACTGACCATGACCACAAAGTTTACCAAGTAACTTTAACTTTCAAGAATCATTACACTAGTCAGCCACGGTCAGAGTGTCCAATCACAGTGCAGATGCAATAGGCATGATCTTGCAGGTGCAAACAAGGTAGAATACTGGTGGCTCGGTGTGGCTATTGTGCGCAACGCCTTGACAAAGTTTGCATGTGCCACTGACCATGACCAGAACGTTTACCAAGCACCTTAAACGGCTATTGACCATAACACGAGTCAGCCACGGTCAGAGTGTCCAATCACAATGCAGATGTACTAGGCTTGATCTTGCAGGTTCAAACAAGGTATAATACAGGTGGCTCGGTGTGACTATTTTGCGCAATGCCTTGCCAAAGTTGGCATGTACCACTAACCGTGAACAAAAATGTATCCAAGTGACTTTTACTTCTATGGATTATAACACAAGTCAGCCACGGTCTGAGTGTCCAATCACAGTGCAGATATACTAGGCATGATCTTGCAGGTGCAAACAAGGTAGAATACTGGTGGCTTGGTGTGGCTATTGTGCACAATGCCTTGACAAAGTTGGCATGTGCCACTGACCATTACCACAAATGTATCTAAGTGACTTTTACTTCTATTGATCATAACACGAGTCAGCCACGGTCAGAGTGTCCAATCATAGTGGAGATGTACTAGGCATGACCCTGCAGATATAAACAAGGTAGAATACTGGTGGCTCGGTGTGGCTATTGTGCGCAATGCCTTGACAAAGTTGACATGTGCCACTGACCATGACCACAGATGTATCCAAGTCACTTATACTTCTATTGATCATAGCATGAGTCAGCCACGGTCAGAGTGTCCAATCACAGTGCAGATGTACTCGGCATGATCTTTCAGGTTCAAAAAAGGTAGAATACTGGTGGCTCGGTGTGGCTATGCAGCGCGATTCCTTGACAAAGTTGGCATGTGCCATTGACCATAACCACAGATGTTTACCAAGTGACTTTAACTTGTACGAATCGTAACATGAGTCAACCACGGTAAGAGTACCCAATCACAGTTGAGATGTACTAAGCATGACCTTGCAGGTATAAACTATGTAAAAAACCGGTGGCTTGGAACATCTATTGTGCGCAATGCCTTGACAAAGTTGGCACGTGCCACTGACCATGATAACAAAGTTTACCAAGTACCTTGAACGACTATGAATCATAACACGAATCAGCCACGGGCAGAGTGTCCCACCACAGTGCAGATATACTGGGCATGACCTTATAGGTAGAAACAAGGTAGAATATTGGTAGATCGGTGTGGCTTTTGTGCGCAATGCCTTGACAGAGTTGGCATGTGCCATTGACCATGACCACAAAGTTTACCAAGTGACTTTAACTTCTACGAATCGTAACACGGGTCAGCCACAGTCAGAATGCCTAATCACAGTTCAGATGTACTAGGCATGAACTTTCAGGTATAAACAAGGTAAAAAACCGGTGGCTTGGCACGGCTATTGTGCGCAATGCCTTGACAAAGTTGGCATGTGCCACTGACCATGATCAAAAAGTTTACCAAGTACCTTAAACGGCTATGAATCATAACACGGGTCAGCCACGGTCACAGTGTCCAATCATAGTGCAGATATACTGGGCATGACCTTGCAGGTATAAAGGAGGTAGAATACTGGTGGCTCGTTTTGGCTATTGTGCACAATGCGTTGATAAAGTTGGCATGTGCCACTGACCATGACCACAAATGTATCCAAGTGACTTTTACTTCTATTGATCATAAGATGAGTCAGCCATGGTCAGGGTTGACTGGAAAATGAGGTAAGCCGAGCACATAGTGGAAGCGAAGGGCTAGGCAATGTCACGAAGCGAAGTGGAAGTGGAAGCGAAAGCGATGAAACGATGGAAATGATTGAGGAATTGAGGCAAAATAACAAGGAACCTAGGTACAGGTTATATAGATCCTAGTACTACCCTAGACAATAGCCTAGTGCGTGTGCTGTGAAGCTTGGTGCAGGGTAGGAGGCGGGTTCCACTATGGGCCGGCTTCTACTACTGGTGTTGCTTTGTGCGAAGCGCGGTCTGTGACTCCCCACATGCATCGGATTGTGGGGGCTGCTCCGTGCTTGGGCTTGCCTCAGAGAGAGACGTCTTGAAGCTCACTGGTGCTGCGTTTGGCACGTAGTGTGGAACGAGCCGCCCACAGACCGTTGGCCTGCATGTTACGTGACTGACGTTATTTGGCAGTGGCGGGTCCCAGCCGTTGAGGCTGCTGCACGCAGAGGGTGACCCCGCTCGGAGCTGGGTATTCCAATAATTCGGGCATTCAGTGTCCAGATGCTCGGAGGGGTATTGTGCACAGCAGGGGTCAGAAGATAAATGCCAGTCGGTATTTGGTGGCAGTGGAGTATTTTCTGACAGCCGTCCGCACTGCCACAATCCCTGACCATGTTGAAGGGGTGCGCCTCATGCTGTTGGATGCACACAAAAGTTGGGTCGTGTGATCCTTGAATGTTGTACTGACAGCCGCCCGCAAGGAAGCACAGCCCACCGAGAGGGAAGAATGGGGATTGGGCAGAGAGACGAGAGGAGGACGGAGCGCCAGAAAGACGGAAGGTGGTGTGAATCCATGATCACATGGTTCCATGGCAAGTGGAGGCAGAGGATCACCTTGGCGCGGAGGACAGCTGCGGAAAGAGGGATCTAGGATGGTAGCAACAAAGAGGGAGACGGAGCAGTGCGTCATAGGCTGGAGAAGGAGGGTGCCAGAAGAGGCAGAAGAACAGGAAGAACGAAGGGCGGATGGGAGAAGGAAGAAGCATGTGGCAGAGGAGAGGACATAGGGAGGGATAGACTGTGAATGATGACAAGTGGCGGAGGCGGTGTGTGACAGGGGGCCATAGAATGGCACTGAGGCAGGATCTGGAGCCGGTGATGGTTGCATCAGGTGTGTCTCCACCGGTGGTTGGAACAAAGGAGCAAAGCTGGGTGGAGTGGCACAATAAGGAAGAGTAGGAGGTGTAGTAGTCGTGGATATGGCAGAAGTAGTCGAGGCGGCGAAGTGGCTAGGTGGAAGCAGGGGAAGAGGTGGAATGCGCAACGGAGGAGATAGGAAGCCAGGGGGAATAGGGCAGTGAGGAAGAGTAGTGCGTGGAGGAAAGGGAGTAGGAGGAGAGATGCCGAGAGGTGGGGTTAGGAGAGCCAAGCATAAGGACGATGGAGACGGTGAGGAAGGAGTCGAGTCAGGGAGAGGCGATGACGAGGCGGGAAAAGCAGAGACGGAGAGGGAAGGAGGCGCTGGAGGAGGAGCTGGAGGTGCTCATGGAGCTGGAGGGGGTGTTTAAGGTACTTGCAGAGCTGTAGGAGGAGCTTGAGGCACCGGAGAAGGTGGAGGTGCTGGAGGCGAGTGGGAGGGGAGAGGCAGGCGAGCGCTAGGTGGTGAGGAGCGTGGTGCGGTGGAGGCGCCGGAGAAGGGCAGGCAGTCCAGGACGGAAGGTGGAGTACTCTTGAGGGGAGGAGGTGGTCCGGTGGCTCGGCCAGCGTAGAAGTCATGAAGCCAGCGGAAGTCCTCCTCCGGGAAAAGAGCCATTGTGGTGAGACAGGGTATCATAGCAGAGGGGGCAGCGGGAGAAGAAAGGCCACCCTGAAGGGACACAGGCAGCCGCCCGCAAGCGGGCGAAGACAGATGTGGAGTATAACTTGGAGAGATAGAAGCAGAGAAGGGTGGATGGGAGGGGGGGAGAGGACCAGAGGTCGGAGAATCGTCTGGCTTGATACCATGACAGGAAAATGAGGTAAGCTGAGCACGGAGTGGAAGTGAAGGCGAGGCAATGTCACGAAACGAAGTGGAAGCGGAAGCGAAAGGGATGAAACGATGGAAAGGATTGAGGAACTGAGGCCAAAGAACAAGGAACCTAGGTACAGTTTATATATATCCTAGTACTACCCTAGACGCCTAGTGCGTGCACTATGAAACTCGGTGCAGGGTAGGAGGCAGCTTCTGCCATGGGCCTGCTTATGCTGCTAGTGTTGATTGGTACAGGGCGCAGTCTATGACTCCCCACATGCATCGGATTGTGGGTGTTGCTCCGTGCTTGGGCTTTCCTCAGAGATAGGCGACGTGACGCTCACGGGCGCTGCGTTTGGCACGTAGTACATACCGAGCCACAGACCGTTGGCCTGTCGGTTATGTGACCGACGTTATTTGACAGGTCCCAGCCGTTGAGTGGTCCGAGCGGGCTAGTCGCCGGCGTGAGAGTTAACCGGTCGTCGTGCCTTGGTCGGTTTTTACGCCCAAGCCGTTAAGGCTACTACACACAGAGGGTGACCCCGCTCGGAGCTTGGTATTCCAATAATTCCGGCATTCGGGGTCCAGATGCTCTGATGGGTATTGTGCACAGCGAGGGGTAGAAGATAAATGCAATTCGGCATTTCGTGGTAGTAGAGTATTTTCTGACAATAGTGTCCAATCAAAGTGCAAATGTACTAGGCATGATCTTGCAGGTGCAAACAAGGTAGAATGGTGGTGGCTCGGTGTGGCTATTGTGCGCAATGCCTTGACAAAGTTGGCATGTGCCACTGACCATGACCACAAAGTTTACCAAGTGACTTTAACTTCTACGAATCATAGCACGAGTCAGCCACGGTCAGAAGGTCCAATAACAGTGCAGATGTACTAGGCATGTTCTTGCAAGTACAAACAAGGTAGAATACTGGTGGCTCGGTGTGGCTATTGTGCGCAATGCCTTGACAAAGTTGGCATGTGCCACTGACCATGACCACAAATGTATCCAAGTGACTTTTACTTCTATTGATTATAACACAAGTCAGTCACGGTCAGAGTGTCCAATAACAGTGCAGATTTACGAGGCATTATATTGCAGGTGCAAAGAAGGTACAATACTGGTGGCTACGCTTGGCTATTGTACGCAATGCCTTGACAAAGTTGGCAAGTGCTACTGACCATGACCACAAATGTATCCAAGTGACTTTAACTTCCATTAAACATAATATGAGTCAGCCACAGTCACAGTGACCAATCATAGTGCAGATGTACTAGGCATGATCTTGCAGGTACAAACAAGGTAGAATACTGGTGGATCGGTGTGTCTATCATGCGCAATGCCTTGACATAGTCGGCATGTGCCACTGACCATTACCACAAAGTTTCCCAAGTGACTTTAAACGGCTATGAATCATAACACGAGTCAGCCATGGTCAGAGTGTCCAGTCACAGTGCAGATGTACTAGGAATTATCTTGCAGGCACAAACAATGTACAATACTGGTGGCTCGGTGTGGCTATTGTGCGTAATGCCTTGACAAAGCTGGCATGTGCCATTGACCATGACCACAACGTTTACCAAATACCTTAAACGGCTATGAATCATAACACCAGTCAGCCACGGTCAGAGTGGCCAATCAGAGTGCAGATATACTAGGCATGACCTTGAGGGTATAAACAAGGTAGAATAGAGGTGGCTCATTGTGGTTATTGTGCGCAATGCCTTGACAAAGGTGGCATGTGCCACTGACCATGACCACAAAGTTTACCAAGCGACTTTAACTTCTACGAATCGTAACACGAGTCAGCCACGGTCAGAGTGCCCACTTACAGCTCAGATGTAATAGGCATGAAATTTCAGGTATAAACAAGGCAATTAACCGGTGGCTTGGCACACCAATTGTGCGCAATGCCTTGACAAAGTTGGCATGTGCCACTGACCATGACCACAAAGTTTACCAAGTACCTTAAACGGCTATGAATAATAACACGGGTGAGGCACGGTCAGAGTATCCAATCACAGTGCAGATATACTGGGCATGACCTTGCAGGTATAAACGAGGTAGAATACTGGTGGCTCGGTGTGGCTATTGTGCACAATTCCTTGGCAAAGTTGGCATGTGCCACTGACCATGACCACAAATGTATCCATGTGACGTTTACTAGTATTGATCATAACACGAGTCAGCCTTGGTAAGAGTTGACAGGAAAATGAGGTAAGACGAGCACGGAGTGGAAGCGAAGGGTGAGGCAATGTCACGAAGCGAAGAGGAAGCGGAAGCGAAAGTGATGAAACAATGGAAAGGATTGAGGAACTGAGGCAACAGAACAATGAACCTAGGTAGAAGTTATATAGATCCTAGTACTACCCTATACTACAGCCTAGTGCGTGCGCTATGAAGCTTGGTGCAGGGTAGGAGGCGACTTCCGCCATGGGCATGCTTCTACTGCTGGTGTTGCTTGGTGCGAAGTGCGGTCTGTGACTCCCCACATGCATCGGATCATGGGGTTGCTCCGTGCTTGGACTTGCCTCAGAGAGAGGCGTCTTGACGCTCACGGGCACTGAGTTTGGCACGTAGTACAGACCGAGCCGCCCAGAGTCCGTTGGCCTATAAGTTACGTGACCGACGTTATTTGGCGGTAGCGGGTCCCAGCCGTTGAGTGTTCCGCACGAGCTGGTCGCCAGCGTGACTGTTAACTGGTCGTTGTGGCTCGGTTGGCTTTGCCGTCCGAGCCGTTGAGGCTACTGCACGTAGCGGGTGACCCCGCTCGGTGCTGGGTATTCCAATAATTCGGGCATTCGTGGTCCAGATGCTCGGAGGGGTATTGTGCACAGTAGTGGGTAGAAGATAAATGCCAGTCGGCATTTGCTTGCAGTGGACTATTTTCTGACAGCCGTCCGCACTGCCACAATCCCAGACCAGGTTGAAGGGGTGCGCCTCATGCTGCTGGCTGCACACATAAGTTGGGTCGTGTGATCCTTGAATGTGGTGCTGACAGCCGCTCGCAAGGGAGCACGGCCCACTGAGAGGGAAGAATGGGGATTGGGTAGAGGGACGAGAGGAGGACGGAGCACCAGAAAGATGGAAGGTGGTGTGAAACCATGATCCCATGGTGCCATGGCAAGTGGAGGCAGAGGATCACTTTGGCGTGGAGGGCAGCTGCGGAAATAGGGATCCATGATGGTTGCAACAAAGAGGGAGACGGAGCAGTGCATCATAGGCTAGAGAAGGAGGATGACCAAAGAGGCAGAAGAACATGAAGAACGAAGGGTTGATGGGAGAAGGAAGAAGCATGTGGCAGAGGAGAGGACAGAGGGAGAGATAGACAGTGAAGGATGACTGATGGCGGAGGCGGTGTGTGACAGGGGGCCACAGAATGGCAGTGAGGTAGGATCTGGAGCCGGTGATGGTTGCAACAGGCGTGTCTCCACCGGTGGTTGGAATGAAGGAGCGAAGCCGGGTGGAGTGGCACAGTGAGGAAGAGTAGGAGGTGTAGTAGCTGTGGACATGGCAGAAGTAGTCGAGGCGGCGAAGCAGCTAGGTGGAAGCAGGGGAAGAGGTGGAATGTGCAGCGGAGGAGATAGGAAGCCAGGGGGAATAGGGCAGTAAGGAAGAGTAGTGCTTGGAGGAATGGGAGTAGGAGGAGGGATTTCTAGGGGTGGGGTGAGGAGAGCCAAGCATAAGGATGATGGAGACGGTGAGGAAGGAGTCGAGTCAGGGAGAGGCGATGACGAGGCCGACAAAGTGGAGACGGAGAGGGAGGAGGCGCTGGAGGAGGAGCTGGAGGTGCTGGTGGAGCTGGAGGGGGTGTTGAAGGCACCCGCAGAGCTGGAGGAGGAGCTGGAGGCGCCAGAGAAGGTGGAGGTGCTGGAGGCAAGTAGGGGGGAGATGTAGGCGTGTGCTAGGTGGTGAGGAGGGTGGTGTGGTGGAGGCGCCAGAGAAGGGCAGGCAGTCCATGACGGAAGGTGGAGTACTCTTGAGGGGAGGAGGTGGTCTGGTGGCCCGGCCAGCGTAGAAGTCATGAAACCAGTGGAAGTCCTCTGAGAAAAGAGCCATTGTGGTGAGACAGGGTATCAGAGCAGAGGGGGCAGCGGTAGAAGAAAGGCCGCTTGGAAGGGACACAGGCAGCCGCCCGCAAGCGGGCAAAGACGGAGGTGGAGCACAGCTTGGAGAGATAGAACCAAAGAAGGGTGGATGGGGGGGAAGAATGCCAGAGGTCGGAGAACCGTGTGGCTTGATACCATGACAGGAAAATGAGGTAAGCCGAGCACGGAGTGGAAGCGAAGGTGAGGTAATGTCACGAAACGAAGTGGAAGCGGAAGCGAAGGTGATGAAACGATGGAAAGGATTGAGGAACTAAGCAAAAGAACAAGGAACCTATGTACAGGTTATATAGATCATAGTACTACCTTAGACGCCTAGTGCGTGCGCTGTGAAACTCGGTGCAGGGTAGGGGGCGGCTTCCGCCATGGGCCTGCTTGTGCTGCTGGTGTTGCTTGGAATAAGGCGCGGTCTGTGACTCCCCACATGCATCGGATTGTGGGGGCTGCTCCGTGCTTGGACTTGCCTCAAAGAGAGGCGACGTGACGCTCACGGGTGCTGCGTTTGGCACGTGGTGCAGACCAAGCCGCCCACTGACCGTTGGCCTATCTGTTACCCGACTGACATTATTTGATGGGTCCCAGCCGTTAAGTGGTCCGCGTGGGCTGGTCGCCGGCGTGAGAGTTAACCGGTCCTTGTGGCTTGGTCGGCTTTGCCGCCCAAGCCGTTGAGGCTGCTGCACACAGAGGGTGACCCCGCTCGGAGCTGGGTATTCCAATAATTCGGGCATTCGGGGTCCAGATGCTCCTATGGGTATTGTGCACAGCAGGGGTAGAAGATAAATGCCAGTCGGCATTTGGTGGCAGTGGAGTATTTTCTGGCAAGAGTGTCCAATCACAGTACAATGTACCAGGCATGATCTTGCAGGTGCAAACAAGGTAGAATGCTGGTGGCCTGGTGTGGCTATTATGCGCAATGCCTTGACAAGGTTGGCATGTTCCACTGACCATGACCACAAAGGTTACCAAGTGACTTTAACTTCTACGAATCATAACACGAGTCAGCCACAATTAGAGGGTCGAATAATAGTGCAGATGTACTAGGCATGATCTTGCAAGTATAAAGAAGGTAGAATACCGGTGGCTCGGTGTGGCTATTGTGCGCAATGCCTTGACAAAGTTGGCATGTGCCACTGACCATGACCACAAGTGTATCCAAAAGACTTTTACTTCTGTTGATCATGACACAAGTCAGCCACGGTCAGAGTGTCCAATAACAGTGCAGATTTATTAGGCATGCTCTTGTTGGTACAAACAAGGTACAATACTGGTGGCTACATGTGGCTATTGTGCGCAATGCCTTGACAAAGTTGGCATGTGCCACTGGTCAGGACCACAGATGTATCCAAGTGACTTTTACTTCCATTAATCATAATACGAGTCAGCCACAGTCAGAGTGACCAGTCACAGTGCAGATGTACTAGGCATGATCTTGCAGGTACAAACAAGGTAGAATACTGCAGGCTCGGTGTGGCTATCGTGCGTAATGCCTTGACAAAGTTGGCATGTGCCACTGACCATTACCACAAAGTTTACCAAGTGACTTCAACTTCTACAAATCGTAAGACGAGTCAGCCACAGTCAGAGTGCCCAATGACAGCGCACATCTAGTATGCATGACCTTGCAGGTATAAACAAGGTAGAGTGTTGGTGGCTCGGTGTGGCTATTGTGCGTATTGCCTTGACAAAGTTGGCATGTGCCACTGACCATGACCACGAATGCATCCAAGTTACTTTTACTTCTATTGATCATAACACAAGTAAGCCACGTTCAGAGTGTCCAATAATAGTGCAGATTTACTAGGCATGATATTGCAGGTGCAAGCAAGGTACAATAGTGGTGGCTACATGTGGCTACTGTGCACAATGCCTTGAGAAAGTTGGCATGTGCCACTGGCCATGACCACAAATGTGTCCAAGTGACTTTTACTTCCATTGATCATAATACAAGTCAGCCACAGTCAGAGTGACCAATAACAGTGCAGATGTAATAGGCATGATCTTGCAGGTACAAACAAGGTAGAATACTGGTGGGTCGGTGTGGCTATCGTACGCAATGCCTTAACAAAGTTGGCATGTGCCAATGACCATTACCACAACGTTTACCAAGTGACTTTAACTTCTACAAATCGTAACACGAGTCAGCCACGGTCAGAGTGCCCAATGACAGCGCACATCTAATATGCATGACCTAACAGGTATAAACAAGGTAGAGTACTGGTGGCTCGGTGAGGCTGTTGTGCGCAATGCCTTGACAAAGTTGGCATGTGCCACTGACCATTACCACAAAGTCTACGAAGTGACTTTAAACGGCTATGAATCATAACACGAGTCAGCCACGGTCAGAGTGTCCAGTCACAGTGCAGATGTACTAGGCATGATCTTGCAGGTACAAATAAGGTACAATACTGGTGGCTCGGTGTGGCTATTGTGCACAATGCCCTGACAAGGTTGGCATGTGCCACTGACCATGACCACAATGTTTACCAATTACCTTAAACGGCTATGAATCATAACACGAGTCAGTGATGGTCAGAGTGTCCAATCACTGTGCAGATATACTGAGCATGATCTTGTAGGTACAAATAAGGTAGAATACTGGTGGCTCGGTGTGGCTATTGTGCGCAATGCCATGACAAAGTTGGCATGTGCCACTGGCCATGACCACAAATGTATCCATGTGACTTTTACTTCTATTGATCATAACACAAGTCAGCCACGGTCAGAGTGTCTAATCACAGTGCAGATATACTCGGCATGACCTTACAGGTATAAACATGGTAGAATACTAGTGGCTCCGTGTGGCTATTGTGTGTTATGCCTTGACAAAGTTGGCATGTGCCACTGACCATGGCCACAAATGTATCCAGGTGACTTTTACTTATGATGATCATAACACGAGTCAGCCACGGTCAGAGTGTCCAATCACAGTGCATATGTACTAGGCATGAGCTTGCAGGTACAAACAAGGAAGAATACTGGTGGCTTGGCACGGCTATTGTACGCAATGCCTTGAAAACGTTGGCATGTGCCACTGCCCATGACCACAAACGTATCCAAGTGACGTTTACTTCTTTTGATCATAACACGAGTCAGCCACGGTCAGAGTGTCCAATAACAGTGCAGATGTACTAGATGTGATCTTGCAGGTGCAAAGGAGGTACAATACTGGTGGCTTGGTGTAGCTATTGTGCGCAATGCCTTGACAAAGTTGGCATGTGCCACTGACTATGACCACAAATGTATCCAAGAAACTTTCACTTCTATTCATCATAACACGAGTCAACCACGGACAGAGTGTCCAATCACAGTGCAGATGTATTAGGCATGATATTGCAGGTGCAAACAAGGTAAAAAACCAGTAGCTTGGAACGACTATTGTGCGTAATGCCTTGACAAAGTTTGCATGTGCCGCTGACCATGACCACAAAGTTTGCCAAGTACCTTAAACAGCTATGAATCATAACACGAGTCTACCACGGTCAAAGTGTCCAATCACAGTGCAAATATACTAGGCATGACCTTGCAGGTGTAAACAGGGTAGAATACTGGTGGCTCGGTGTAGCTATTGTGCACAATGCCTGGACAAAGTTGGCTAGTGCCACTGACCATGACCACAAAGTTTACCAAGTACCTTAAATGGCTATGACTCATAACACGAGTCAGCCACGGTCAGAGTGTCTAATCACAGTGCAGATATACTGGTCATGACCTTACAGGTATAAACAAGGTAGAATATTGGTGGCTCAGTGTGGCTATAGTGTGCAATGCCTTGACAAAGCTGACGTGTACCACTGACCATGACCACAAATCTATCCAAGTGACTTTTATTTCTATTGATCATAACACCAGTCAGCCACGGTCAGGGTGTCCAATCAAATTCAGATGTACTAGGCATGATCTTGCAGGTGCAAACAAGGTAGAATACTGGTGGCTCGGTGTGGCCATTGTGCGCACTGACTTCACAAAGTTGGCATGTGCCACTGACCATGACCACAAATGTATCCAAGTGACTTTTACTTCCATTAAACATAATATGAGTCAGCCACAGTCACAGTGACCAATCACAGTGCAGATGTACCAGGCATGATCTTGCAGGTACAAACAATGTAGAATACTAGTGGATCGGTGTGTCTATCATGCGCAATGCCTTGACATAGTTGGCATGTGCCACTGACCATTACCACAAAGTTTACCAAGTGACTTTAAACGGCTATGAATCATAACACGAGTCAGCCACGGTCAGAGTGTCCAGTCATAGTGCAGATGTACTATGAATGATATTGCGAGCACAAACAATGTACAATACTGGTGGCTCGGTGATTTTGCGTAATGCCTTGGCAAAGTTGGCATGTGCCATTGACCATGACCACAACGTTTACCAAATACCTTAAACGGCTATGAATCATAATACCAGTCAGCCACGGTCAGAGTGGCCAATCACAGTGCAGATATACTAGGCATTACATTACAGGTATAAACAAGGTAGAATACAGGTGGCTCAGTGTGGTTATTGTGCGCAATGCATTGACAACGGTGGCATGTGCCACTGACCATGACCACAAAGTTTACCAAGCAACTTTAACTTCTACGAATCGTAACACGAGTCAGCCACGGTCAGAGTGCCCACTTACAGCTCAGATGTAATAGGCATGAACTTTCAGGTATAAACAAGGCAATTAACCGGTTGCTTGGCACAGCAATTGTGCGCAATGCCTTGACAAAGTTGGCATGTGCCACTGACCATGACCACAAAGTTTACCAAGTACCTTAAAGGGCTATGAATCATAACACGGGTGAGGCACGGTCAGAGTGTCCAATCACAGTGCAGATGTACTGGGAATGACCTTGCAGGTATAAACGAGGTAGAATACTGGTGGCTCGGTGTGGCTATTGTGCACAATGCCTTGATAAAGTTGGCATGTGCCACTGAATATGACCACAAATGTTTCCAAGTGACGTTTACTTCTATTGATCATAACACGAGTCAGCCACGGTAAGAGTTGACAGGAAAAAGAGGTAAGCCGAGCACTGAGTGGAAGCGAAGGGTGAGGCAATGTCACGAAGCGAAGAGGAAGCGGAAGCGAAAGTGATGAAACAATGGAAAAGGATTGAGGAACCGAGGCAACAGAACAATGAACCTAGGTAGAAGTTATATAGATCCTAGTACTACCCTAGACTAGAGCCTAGTGCGTGCGCTGTGAAGCTCGGTGCAGGGTAGGAGGCGGCTTCCGCCATGGGCATACTTATACTGCTGGTGTTGCTTGGTGCGAAGCGCGGTCTGTGACTCCCCACATGCATCGGATCGTGGGGGTTGCTCCGTTCTTGGACTTGCCTTAGAGAGAGGCGTCTTGACGCTCATGGGCACTCAGTTTGGCACGTAGTATGGACTGAGCCGCCCAGAAACCATTGGCCTATAGGTTACGTGACCGACGTTATTTGGCGGTGGCGGGTCCGAGCCGTTGAGTGTTCCGCACGAGCTGGTCGCCGGCGTGAGAGTTAACCGGTCGTTAAGGCTCGGTTGGCTTTGCCGTCCGAGCCGTTGAGGCTACTGCACACAGCGGGTGACCCCGCTTGGAGCTGGATATTCCAATCATTCGGGCATTCGGGGTCCAGATGATTGGAGGGGTACTGTACACAGCAGTGGGTAGAAGATAAATGCCAGTCGGCATTTGCTGGTAGTGGACTATTTTCTGACAGCCGTCCGCACTGCAACAATCCCAGACCTGGTTGAAGGGGTGCGCCTCATGCTGCTGGCTGCACACAAAAGTTGGGTCGTGTGATCCTTGAATGTGGTGCTGACAGCCGCTCGCAAGGGAGCATGGCCCACTGAGAGGGAAGAATGGGGATTGGGCAGAGGGACGAGAGGAGGACGGAGCACCAGAAAGATGGAAGGTGGTGTGAACTCATGATCCCATGGTGCCATGGCAAGTGGAGGCAGAGGATCACCTTGGCGGGGAGGGCAGCTGCGGAAAGAGGGATCCATGATGGTTGCAACAAAGAGGGAGATGGAGCAGTGAGTCATAATGACGCAATCACCCCCCCCCCC
>SZWC01002303.1:121460-174279 GCA_023375785.1 Penium margaritaceum | reverse complement strand
AGGGATCCATGATGGTTGCAACAAAGAGGGAGATGGAGCAGTGAGTCATAATGACGCAATCACCCCCCCCCCCCAAACCCATCAGTTTGCGATACAAACCAGCGGTTGGGGGGATGGGGGATTTTTCTTGTGGATGATAAGGCGGTTGACGGCCTGAGAACAGAAACGGGCACCTCTTGACGCGCAGGCGGTTTGGCCTGCGCGTCAAGAGGTGCAGGTGGCTCCTGCCTCCGGATAGGCGAGGAGGACTGCCTGCGCATCTGAACTGACGCCCAAGCAGTCCTGCGTCATATCCGGAGGCAGCTACCGCGAGTTTCAATTTTGTTTTGTCCCTCGGTCGTGATCACGACTGCCTCAGCGCCTTTTTTTTTCCGGCCTACCATATGGTTGGGCTAGGGACACACCCAAATAACTTAGCTAATGAACCCGGGTCCGCATTGTGGACACTCTACCTATGCTACATGTGTGGATAAGAGTTTGATGACCCTTATTCATAAGATGCATAAAAGTGAGGATTTAGTGTGGGAGTGGATATGCCATGGATGAAAGTAGGAGACTGCCGAGTTTTAGCCCAATTTGAGCACTTCTTGTCCTCGTCGATCGTCGCTCGTCGATCACTTGCTCCAAGATATAGACATCAATCGTCAACTTCGATCGTCGATCACTTAGTAGGGTGGTCAGCATAGCTTACACATACTTCCACGCACTTACACGCACTTACACACACTTACACATACACGCACTTCCCACTTACACGCACTTACACGAACTTAAACGGCACTTACACGCACTTACACGCTCTTACACGCACTTACACACACTTACATGCACTTTTAGCACTTACACGCACTTAAACATTTTTACACGAACGTACACGTACTTACACACACTAACACTCACCTACACGAACTTAAACCGCACCTATATGCACTTACATACACTTACATACTCTTACACGCACTCACACGCACTAACACGCACTTACACGTATTTACACACACTTACATGCACTTACACACACTTACACACACTTACACATACTTACATGTACTTACACGTACTTACCACATACTTACACGCACTTACATGCACTTGCGTGTACTTAATCGCACTTACACAAACTTATATTCACTTACACAAACTTACATGTATTTACACGCACTTATACGCACTTACACGCTTTTACACGCACTTACACGCACTTATACGCACTTATACGCACTTACACACACTTACACGCACTTACGTGCATTTACACGTACTTACACATACTTATACGCACTTACTGGCACTTACACAAACTTACATTCACTTACACAAACTTAAACGTACATACACGCACTAATATGCACTTACATGCACTTACACACACTTACACCCACTTACACGTACTTACACGCACTTACACGTACTTACACGCACTTATACGCACTTATACGCACTTACCCGCACTTAAACACGCTTACACACACTTACACGCACTTACACACACTTACATGGACTTGCACGTGCTTATAGGCACTTACACGCACTTACACGCACATACTTGCACTTACACGTACTTATCCGTACTTACATGCACTTACACGCACTTACACGCACTTACATGCACTTACACACACTTATACACACTTACACACACTTACACGCACTTACGGGAACTTACACGCACTTACACAAACTTACACATACTTTCACGCACATACATGCACTTACACACACTTACACGTACGTACACGCAGTTATACGTACTTACATACACTTACACATACTTACACGTACTTACATGCACTTACACGCACTTACACACACGTACACAAACGTACACGTACTTACACGCACTTACACGTACTTACACACACTTACACGTACTTACATGCACTTATACGTACTTACACACACTTACACGCTATCACATGCTCTTACACAACCTTACACACACTTACACATACTTACATGCACTTAAACGCACTTACATGCACTTACACGCACTTGCACGTATTTACACACACTTATATAAACTTACACGCACTTACACGTACTTGCAGGCACTTTCATGCACTTACACATACTAACACACACTTACACGCACTTACACGCACTTACACACACTTATACACACTTACACGCATTTACACGCACTTATACGCACTTACACGCACTTACAAGCACTTACACGCACTTACACGCACTTGCACATACTTACACGCACTTACACACACTTACATGAACTTACAAAAAATTACACCCACTTAAACTGCACTCACACGTACTTACACGCACTTACAAGCACTTACACGTACTTACACACACTTAAAAGCACTTACACGCACTTACACGCACATACACAAACTTACACATACTGATACGCACTTACACGCACTTACACGCACTTACACGTACTAACACGCACTTACTTGCACTTACACGTACTTACACCCCCTTACACGCACTTACACGTACTTACACTCACTTACACATGCTTACATGCACTTACACGTACTTACACACACTTACTTGAACTTACACGTACTTACACATACTTACACGTACTTACACGCACTTACACGCACTTACACACACTTATACAAACTTACATGCACGTACACGTACTTACACATACTTACACGTACTTACACGCACTTATGCGTACTTTCACATACTTACACGTACTACACGTACTTATACGAACTTAAACTGCACTTACACGCACTTACACGAACTTACACGTACTTACACACACTTACACTCACTTACATGTACTTAAACCACACTAACATGTACTTACATGCACTTATACACTCTTACACGCACTCACACGCACTAACACGCACTAACTTGCACTTACACACACTTACACGCACTTACACGCACTTTCACGCACTTACACGGACTTACACGTACTTACACATACTTACACACACTTACTCGTACTTACACGCACTAACACATACTTACACGCAGTCACACACACTTACACGCACTTACACGCACTTACACGCAGTTACACACACTTACACGCACTTTCATGCACTTACACGTACTTCTACTTCCTTACTCACACTTACATACACTTACACGCACTTACACACACTTAGACGCACTTACATGATATTACACGCACTTACATGCACTTACACGCACTTACACATACTTACACGCTTTTGCACACACTTATACGCACTAACACACACTTACTCGTACTAACACACGCTTACATGCACTTATACACACTTACACGCACTAACACGCACTTACACAAACATACATGCACTTACAGACACTAACACAAACTTACACGTACTTAAACCACACTTACACGCACTTGCACGCACTTACACGTACTTACACGCACTAACAGGCACTTACACGTACTTACACGTACTTATACGCACTTACACACACTTGCACACACTTACACGCACTTATACGCACTTACACGTACTTACACGCACTTACACGCACTTACACGCACTCACACGTACTTACACGTACTTACACACACTTACATGTACTTACACGAACATACACAAAATTACACCCACTTAAACTGCACTCACACACACTTACACACACTTATACGTACTTACACGCACTTACATGCAGTTACATACACTTACACGAACTTACACAAACTTAAACTGCACTTACACGTACTTACACACATTTACACGCACTTACATGCACTTACACGCATTTATACGTAACTACACGCACTTACACACACTTACAATCACTTACATGCACTTACACGCACTTACACGTACTTACACGTACTTACACGCACGTACACGCACTTATATGCACTTACATGCACTTACACGCACTGACATGCACTTACACACACTTACACGCACTTACATACACTAACACGCACTTACACGCACTTACATGCACTAATACACACATACACAAACTTACACGCACTTACATGCACTAATGCAAACTTACACGTACTTAAACCACACTTACACGCACTTGCACACACTTACACACACTTACACGCACTTACACGCACTTACTTATACTTATACGCACTTACACGTACTTACACGTACTTACATGCACTTACTCGCACTTATACGTACTTATACGCACTTACATACACTTACATGCAGTTACACGCACTTACACAAACTTATACAAAATTACACCACTAAACCTGCACTCACACGCACTTACACGTACTTACATGCACTTGTACGCACTTAAACGTACTTACACGCAGTTACATGCACTTACACGCACTTACACAAACGTAAACCGTACTTACACGCACTTACACACACTTACACGCACTTACACGCACTTACACACACTTACACAAACGTACACATACTTATACGTACTTACACATACTTACACGCACTTACTTGCACTTATACATACTTACACGTACTTACACATACTTACACGCACTTACACGCACATACTCACACTCACACGAACTTACACGCACTTACACATACTTACACACACTTCCACACACTTACACGTAATTACACATACTTACACGTACTTACACGCACTTACACGTACTTATACGCACTTACACGAACTTAAACTGCACTTACACGCACTTACACACACTTACACACACTTACACGCACTAACACGCACTTTTAGTACTTACACGTATTTACACGCACTTACACAAACTTACACATACTTACACGTACTTACACTAACTTACACAAACTTAAACCGCCCTAACACGCAGTTACAAGCACTTACACGCTCTTACACGCACTCACATGCACTAACACGCACTTACACGCACTTCCAAATACTTACACATACTTACACGCACTTATACACACTTACACATACTTTTATGTACTTACATGCACTTACATGTACTTACACGCACTTACACGCACTTACACGTATTTACATACACTTACACATACTTACACACACTTACACATACTTACACGTAGTCACACGCACTTACACGTACTTATACACACTTACACGTACTTATACACACTTACACGCACTTCCACGCACTTATACACACTTACACGTACTTACACACACTTACACGCACTTACATGCACTTACATGTACTTACATGCACTTACACGCACTTACACGTACTTACACGCACTGATACGCACTTACATGCACTTACACATACTTATACATACTTACATGCACTTACACGCACTTACACGCACTTACACGCACTTACACATCCTCACACGCACTTACACGAACTTACACGCACTTACACATACTTACACACACTTACACGCACTTACACGCACTTACACACACTTGCACAAATGACATGCACTTAGACGCACTTACACCCACTTACACACACTTACACACACTTACACGCACTTACACGCACCTACACGCACTTACACGCACTAATACGCACTTCCATGCACTTACATAAAAATACACGCACCTACACGAACTTCCACGCACTTATCCACACTTAGACATACTTACACGCACTTACACACACTTACACGTACTTATACGTACTTACACGCACTTACACGCACTTCCACACACTTACACGCACTTACATGTACTTACACGAACTTCCACGAAATTACACGCACTTAAACCACACTTACATGCACGTACACACACTTACACGCACTTACATGCACTTACACGTACTTGCATGAACGTAAACCGTACTTACACGTACTTACATACACTTACACGTACGTACACGTACTTACACGCACTTATACGCACTTACACGCACTTACACGTACTTACTCGCACTTACACAAACTTACACGCACTTACACCCACTTACACGAACGTACACGCACTTAAACCACACTAACACGCACTTGCACGTACTTACATACACTTATATACACTAACACGCACTTACACACACTTACACGCACTTACACGCATTTACATGCTCTTACACGCACTTACACACACTTACACGCACTTACACACACTTACACACACTTATATGCACTTACACACACTTATACATATTTACAAAAAATTACATCCACTTAGCTGCACTCACACGCACTTACACGCACTTACACACATTTATACGCACTTATACCCACTTATACGCAGTTACATGCACTTACACGCACTTACATAAACTTAAACCGCACTTATACAGCACTTACACACTTACACATACTTACACGCACTTACACGCACTTACACGCACTTACATGAACTTACACGTACTTACACGTACTTACACGTACTTACACGCACTTACTTGCACTTACACATACTTTCATGTACTTACACGTACTTACATGCACTTACATGCACTTACACACACTTACACAAACGTACACGCACTTACACGCACTTACACGCACTTACACGCATTTACACATACTTACACGCACTTACACGCACTTATACATACTTACTAGCACTTACACGCACTTACATGCACGTATACACACTTACATACACTTTTAGCACTTACACACACTTACACACACTTACACGTACTTACATGTACTTACACGTACTTACACTCACTTGCACGAAATTAAACCCCACTTACACGCACTTATATGCTCTTACATGCTCTTACACGCACTCACGCGCACTAACACGCACTTAGACGCACTTACGCATACTTAAACGCACTTATACGCACTTACACGCACTTACACGTACGTATACGCACTTACATGCACTTACACACACTTAGATGCATGTATACGCACTTACATGCACTTACACATACTTACACGCACTTACACGCACCTACACACACCTACACGTACTTACACGCACTTACACGCACTTACACGTACTTATACGCACCTACACACATTTACATGCACTAAAACACACTCTTACACTCACTTGCACACACTTCCACGCACGTATACGCACTTACACATACTTCCACGTACTTACACGTACTTACACGCACTTAAACGTACTTACATGCACTTACACACACTTACACAAACTTACACAAGATTACATCTACTTAAACTGCACTTACACGCACTTATACGCACTTACACGCACTTACACATACTTACACACACTTACACGCACTTACCTGCACTTGCACAATCTTAAACTGCACTTATACGCACTTATACACACTTACACGAACTTAAACTGCACTTACACACACTTACATGCAATTACACACTCTTCCACGCACTCAGCCACACTAACACGTACTTACACGCACTTACACGTACTTACACACACTTACATGTACTTACACACACTTACACATACGTACATGTACTTACACGCAATACACACACTTATACATACTTACACGCACTTACACGTACTTACACGCACTTATACGTACTTACACACACTGACACGCACTTATACGAACTTACATTCACTTACACAAACTAACACGTATTTATACGCACTTACACGTAACTACACACACTTACACGCATACTCGCACTTACACGCACTTACACACACTTACACGCACTTACACCCACTTACACACACTTACACACACTTACACACACTTATACGCACCTACACAAACTCACATTCACTTATACAAACTTACACGTACTTACACGCACTTACACACACTTACACGCACTTATACGCACTTACATGCACTTACAGGCACTTACACGCACTTACACGCACTTTTACACACTTACACGCACTTACACGTACTTACATGCACTTACATGCACTTACACGTACTTACACACACTGATACGTACTTACACGTACTTATACATACTAATATGCACTTACATGCACTTACACGCACTTATACGCACTTACACATACTTACACGCACTTACATGCACTTACACGCACTTACACGCACTTACACGCACTTACACACACTTACATGCACTTACAGGCACTTACACGCACTTACACACACTTACACACACTTACATGCACTTACATGTGCTTACACGCACTTACACGCACTTACACGCACTTATACGCACTTACACGCACTTACACGCACTTATACGCACTTACACGCACTTACACGCACTTATACGCACTTACACGCACTTACACGCACTTATACGCACTTACACGCACTTACACGCACTTATACGCACTTACACGCACTTACACGCACTTATACGCACTTACACGCACTTACACGCACTTACATGCACTTACAGGCACTTACACGCAGTTACACGCACTTACACGCACTTACACGCACTGATACGCACTTACACACACTTACACATAGTTATACATATTTACACGCACTTACACGCACTTACACATACTTACACACACTTATACGCACTTACACGCACTTACACACACTTACACACACTTACACACACTTACAGAAACTGACACACACTTACACGAACTTACACATACTTACACGCACTTACACGTACTTACACGCACTTACACGTACTTACACACACTTACACACACTTACACGTACTTACACGCACTTACACGCACTTCTACGCACGTATACGCTATTACAGGCTCTTACACGACCTACACACACTTCCACATACTTATACGCACTTACACTTACACATACTCACACGCATTTATACGCACTTACACAAACTTACACGTACTTACATACACTTACACGCACTTACATGCACTGACACGTACATATACACACTTACATGCACTTACACGCACTTAAACATACTTACACACACTCACACATACTTACACATACTTACACGCATTTATACGCACTTACACGCACTTATACACACTTACACACACTTACACGCACTTGTACACACTTACACGTACTTACATGCACTTACACGCACTTATATACACTTACACACACTTACAGGCACTTACATGCAGTTACACGCACTTACATGCTTTTGCATGCACTTACAGGCACTTATACGCTTCTACACATACTTACACATACTAACACGCACTTACACGCACTTATACGCACTTACATATATGCACATGCACTTACACGCACTTACACGTACTTACACACACTTGTATGCACTTACACGCACTTACACGCACTTACACGCACTTACACAAACTTACACGCACTTACATGCACTTACACGCACTTACACGCATTTACACATACTTACACACACTTACACACACTTATACATACTTACACGCACTTACATGCACTTATACGAACTTAAACTACACTTACACGCACTGACACGCACTTACATGCACTTATACGCACTTACACGCACTTTTAGCACTTATACACACTTACACGTACTTACACGACCTTACACGTACTTACACGCACTTACACTCACTGACACGAACTTAAACCGCACTTACACGCACTTACATGCACTTGCATGCTCTTACACGCACTCACACACACTAACACACACTTAGATGCACTTACACATACTTACACACACGTATACGCACTTACACGCACTTACACGTACTTACATGCACCTACACGCACTTACACGCACTTAGACGCATGTATACGTCCTTACACATACTTACACGCGCTTACACGCACTGACACGCACTTACACACACCTACACACACCCACACGCACTTGCACATAATTACAGGCACTTACACGCACTTACACACACTTATATGCACTAAAATATACTCTTACACGCACTTGCACACACTTACATGCACTTATACACTCTTACACACACTTACACGTACTTTCACGCACTTACACGTACTTACACGCACTTACATGCACTTACACACACTTACACGCACTTACACAGACTTACACAAAATTACACCCTTTTAAACTGCACTTACACGTACGTATACGCACTTACACACACTTACACATACTTACACGCACTTACACGCACTTACCTGCACTTAAACTAACTTAAACTGCACTTACACGCACTTATACGCACTTACACGTACTTATACGAACTTAAACTACACTTACACACACTTACATGCACTTACACGCTCTTACACGTACTCACACCACTAACACACACTTACACGTACTTACATGTACTTAGACACACTTACATGCACTTACACACACTTGCATGTACTTACATGCACTTACACGCACTTACATACACTTATACAGACTAACACGCACTTACACGCACTTACACGTACTTACATGCACTTATACGCACTTACACACACTTACACACACTTACACGAACTTACATTCACTTACACAAACTAACACGTACTTACACGCACTTACACGCACTTACACACACCTACACCCATACTCGTACTTACACGCACTTACATGAACTTACACGCACTTACACGTACTTACACGCACTTACACGCAGTTACACGCACTTACACTCACTTACACGAACTTACATTCACCTACACAAACTTACACGTACTTACACGCACTTACACGCACTAACACGCACTTACACGCACTTACACGCACTTACAGGCACTTACACGCAGTTACACACACTTACACACACTTACACGCACTTACATGTACTTACACACACTTACACGCACTAACACGCACTTACACGCACTGATACGCACTTACACACACTTACACATAGTTATACATATTTACACGCACTTACACGCACTTACACATACTTACACACACTTATACGCACTTACACGCACTTACACACACTTACACACACTTACACGCACTTACACGCACTTACACGCACTTACACGTACTTACACGCACTTACACGTACTTACACGCACTTACACGTACTTACACGCACTTACACGTACTTACACGCACTTACACGTACTTACACGCACTTACACGTACTTACACGCACTTACACGTACTTACACGCACTTACACGTACTTACACGCACTTACACGTACTTACACGCACTTACACGTACTTACACGCACTTACACGTACTTACACGCACTTACACGTACTTACACGCACTTACACGTACTTACACGCACTTACACGTACTTACACGCACTTACACGTACTTACACGCACTTACACGTACTTACACGCACTTACACGTACTTACACGCACTTACACGCACTTACACGCACTGATACGCACTTACACACACTTACACATAGTTATACATATTTACACGCACTTACACGCACTTACACATACTTACACACACTTATACGCACTTACACGCACTTACACACACTTACACACACTTACATGCACTTACAGAAACTTACACACACTTACACGAACTTACACATACTTACACGCACTTACACGTACTTACACGCACTTACACGTACTTACACACACTTACACACACTTACACGTACTTACATGCACTTACACGCACTTCTATGCACGTATACGCTCTTACAGGCTCTTACACGACCTACACGTACTTCCACATACTTATACACACTTACATACACTTACACATACTCACACGCATTTATACACACTTACACAAACTTACACATACTTACATACACTTACACGCACTTACATGCACTGACACGTACGTATACATACTTACATGCACTTACACGCACTTACACATACTTACACACACTCACACATACTCACACATACTTACACGCATTTATACGCACTTACACGGACTTATACACACTTACACACACTTACACGCACTTGTACACACTTACACGTACTTACATGCACTTACACGCACTTATATACACTTACACACACTTACACGCACTTACATGCAGTTATACGCACTTACATGCTCTTGCATGCACTTACACGCACTTATACGCTTCTACACACACTTACACATACTAACACGCACTTACACGCACTTATACGCACTTACATATATGCACATGCACTTACACGCACTTACACGTACTTACACACACTTGTATGCACTTACACGCAATTACACGAACTTACACGTACTGAAACCACATTTATACGCACTTACAGGCACTTACACGCACTTATTCGTACTTACACGCACTTAGACGCACTTACACATACTTACATGCATTTATACGCACTTACACACACTTACACGCACTTACACGCACTTATACGCACTTACACGCACTTAAACACACCTACATGCACCTACATGTACTTACACGCACTTACACGCACTTACACGCACTTGCACGTACTTATACACACATACACACACTAACACGCACTTACACGCACTTGCACGCACTTATACGCACTTACATAAACTTACAGAAAATAACACCACTTAAACTGCACTTACACGCACTTACACACACTTAGACGCACTTACATGTACTTATATGGACTTACACGCACTTACACGCACTTACACAAACTTACACGCACTGATACGTGCTTACATGCACTTACACGTACTTACACATACTTACTTGCACTTACACGTACTTACACGTACTTACACATACTACACGCACTTACACGCACTTATACGTACTCATACAAACTTACACGTACTTACACGCACTTACACATACTTAAACGCAGTTACACGCACATACACGCACTTACACGTTCTTTCATGCACTTACACGCACTTACACGCACTCACACAAACGTAAACTACACTTAGACGTACTTACACGGACTTACATGAACTTACACGAACTTACATACACTTACACTCACATAAACTTAGACCGTGCTTACATGCACTTACATGCACTTACACGCTCTTACACGTACTTACACGTACTAACACGCACTTATACGCAATTACACACACTTACACGCACTTACACGCACTTACACGCACTTACATGCACTTACACACACTTATACCTACTTACACACACTTACACGCACTTACACGCACTTACACGCACTTACACGCACTTACACGCACTTATACGCACTTACAGACACTTACACAAACTTACATTCACTTACACGAGTTTACACGTACTTACACGCACTTACACATACTTACACGCACTTACACGCACTTATACACACTAACACACACTTACACGTACTTACACGTTCTTACACGTACTTACACGCACTTAAACTTACACGCACTTCCATGCACTTACACACACTTACACACACTTTCACACACTTATACACACATACACAAACTTACATGTACTTACACGCACATAAACATACTTACATGCACTTACACACACGTACACACAGTTACACGCACTTACACGCACTTACACACACTTGTACATACTGACACGCCCTTTCTTACACTTACACCTACTTACACGCACTTGTACGCACTTATACGCACTTACACGCACTTACACGCACTTACAAAAACTTACACACACTTACATGCAATTACACATACTTACACATACTTACACGCACTTGCACATACTTACACACTCTTGCACGCTCTTACACCACCTTACACACACTTACACATACTTATACACACTTACACGCACTTACACACACTTACACGACTTACATGCATTTAAACGCACTTACATGCACTGACACGCACTTACACGCACTTACACGTACTTACACGCACTTACATGCACTTACATGTACTTACATGAACTTACACACACTTACATGCACTTATACACACTTACACGCACTTACACGTACTTACACTGACTTCCACTCTCTTACACGCTCTTACACTACCTTACATGCACTTGCACATACTTACACACACTCACACACACTCACACACACTTACACACACTTACACGCATTTACATACACTTACACACACTTACACATACTTACATGCACTTACACGTACTTATACACACTTACACGCTTCTACACACACTTAGACGCAGTAACACACACTTACACGCACTTACACGCATTTACACGCACTTATACGCACTTACGTACACTTATATGCACGTACACACACTTGTATGCACTTACATGCACTTACACAAACTTACACGCACATAAACCACACTTACGTGCACTTACATGCACTTACATGCACTTATACGTACTTACACAAACTTAGACGCACTTACACACACTTACACGCACTTACATGCACTTACACGCACTTACACGCACTTACACACACTTACACGCACTTACATGCACTTACACGCACTTACACACACCTACACAAACCTACACGCACTAATACACACTTATACGTACTTACACGTACTTACACGCATTTACACACACATACACACACTAACATGCACTTACACGCACTTGCACACACTTATACGCACTTCCACGTACTTACACGCACTTACACGCACTTACACGTACTTAGTTGTACTTACACTCACTTACACGCACTTACACACACTTACACGTACTTACACAAACTTACACAAAATTACACCCACTTAAACTGCACTTACACGCATTTACATGCGCTTAGGCGCACTTACACGCGTTTTCACGCACTTAAACACTTACACATGCTTACATGCACTTATACGTAGTTACACATACTTACTTGCACTTACACGTACTTACACGTACTTACACGTACGTACATGCACTTACATGCACTTATATGCACTTACACAAACTTACACACACTTACACGCACTTACACATACTTAAACACACTTACACACACTTACACATGCTTACACATACTTACACGCACTTACATGTACTTACACGCACTTACACAAACTCAAACTGTACTAACACACACTTACACATACGTACACGCACTTATACGTACTTACACGCACTTACACACACTTACACTTACTTACACGCACTTACACGAACTTACATGTACTTACACACACTTACACTCACTTACACGACTTTAAACCGCGCTTACATGCACTTACATGCACTTACATGCTCTTACACGCACTTAGACGTACTAACACGCACTTACACGTACTTACACGCACTTACACTCACTAACATGTACTTACACAAACTTACACGCACCTATACACACTTACACGCACTTATACATACTTACACGCACTTACACGTACTTACATACACTTAAACGCACTTACACACACTTACACGAACTTACATTCACTTACATGAACTTACACGTACTTATACGCACTTACACACACTTACACACACTTACACTTACTTACACACACTTACACGCACTTATACACATTTACACGTCCTTATACGCACTTACATGCACTTACACGTACTTACATACACTACACACACTTACACGCACTGACATGCACTTTCACGCACATACACGTACTTACACGTGCTTACACGTGCTTACACACACTTATACGCACTTACACGCACTTACTTGCACTTACACGTACTTACACGTACTTACACGTACTTACACGTACTTACACGCACTTACACGCATTTACACATACTTATACGCACTTACAGGTACTTACACGCACTTACACGCACTTACACGCACGTACACGTAGTTGTACACACTTACACGCACTTACACACACTTAAATGCACTCACATGCTCTTACACGTACTTACACACACTTACACATACTTACATACACTTACACGCACTAGCACGCACTTACATGCACTGACAGACACTTACACACACTTACACACACTTACACGCACTAACACATACAAACATGCACTCACACACACTTACACATACTTACACACACTTACATGGACTTACACGTACTCACACGTACTTATACGTACTTACACGCACTTACATGCACTTACAGGCACTTACATGCACTTACACGCACTTACATTCACTTACACACACTTACACGCACTTACACGCTTTTGCACACACTTATATGCACTAACGCACACTTACACGCACTAACACACACTTAAATGTACTTATATGCACTTACACGCACTTACACTTACTTACACAAACTTACACAAACTTACACACACTTATACGCACTCACACGAACTTACACGTATTTAAACCACACCTACACGCACTTCCACATATTTACACGCACTTACAGGCACTAATACGCACTTACACAAACTTACACGCACTTACACGCACTTACACGCACTTAAACACACTTACATACTTACACGTACTTACATGCACTAACACACACTTACACATACTTACACACACTTATGTGCACTTATACCCACTTAAACTGCACTCACACGCACTTAAACGGACTTACAGGCACTTACACGCACTTACATGTACTTACACAAACTTGCACGCACTTACACGCACTTACACGCACTTACACGCACTTACACGCACTTACACACACTTATACGCACTTATACGTACTAACACACACTTACTTGCACTTACACGTGTTTACACCCCCTTACACGCACTTACACGCACTTACACGTACATACACATGCTTACATGCACTTACACGTACTTACACGCACTTACTTGTACTTACACGTACTTACACGTACTTATACGCACTTACATATACTTACACGCACTTACATGAACTTACACGCACTTATACGCACTTACACATACTTACACGCACTTACATGCACTTACACGCACTTTCACATACTTACACGCACTTATACACACGTACACACACTTACACGCACTTACACGAACTTAAACTGCACTTATACACACTTACACGCACTTACACGCACTTATACGCACTTACACACACTTTTAGCACTTACACGCACTTACACACATGTACACGAACTTACACGTACTTACACGCACTTACACTCACTTACAGAAACTTAAACCGCACTAACACCCACTTACATACACTTACACGCTCTTACATGCACTCACACATACTAACATGCACTTACACGCACTTACACACACTTACATTCACTTACATGTGCTTACACGCACTTATACGCACGTACACGTACTTACATGCACTTACACACACTTACACACACTTACACACACCTACATGCACTTACACGCACTTACACGCACTTACACGCACTTATACGTACTTACACGCACTTACACTCACTTACACGCACTTACACATACTTACACGCAGTCAAACGTACTTACACACACTTACATGCACTTACATGCACTTACACACACTAACACATACTTACACGCACTTACACATACTTACACGTACTTACATGCACTTACACGCACTTACACGCACTTACACGCATTTACACGCACTTACACGCACTTACACGCACTTACACGCACTTACATGCACTTACACGTACTTAAATGTACTTACACACACTTACACGCACTTACACGCTTTGGCACGCACTTACACACACTAATACACACTTACACGCACTAACACACACTTACACGGACTTACACGCACTTACACACACTTACACACACTTACACATATTTACACGTACTTACACAAACTTACACACACTTACACAAACTTACACGCACTTGCACGAATTTACACGCACTTAAACCACACTTACATGCACTTGCACACACTTACACACACTTATACTCACTAACAGGCACTTACACACACTTACACACACTCACACGCAATTACACGCACTTATACGCACTTACACATGCTTACACGCACTTACATGTACTTACACGCACTTACACACACTTAGACGCACTTATACGCACTTACACGCACTTTAACTCACTTACACGCACTTACACATACTTACACGCAGTCACCCATACTTACACGTACTTACACGTATTATACACACTTACACGCACTTACACGCACTTACACGCTTTGGCACACACTTACATGTACTAACACATACTTACACGCACTAACACACACTTACACGTACTTACACATACTTACACACACTTACACCTACTTACACGCACTTACATGCACTTACACAAACTCACACGCACTTACACCAACTTACACGCACTTACATGAACTTACACGCACTTAAACCACACTTATACATACTTGCACGCACTTACACACACTTATACGCACTAACAGGCAATTACACGCACTTACACACACTTACACATACTTACACACACTTACACGTACTTACACGCACTTACACGCACTTACACACACTTACACACACTTACACGTACTTACACGCACTTACACGCACTTACACGCACTTACAAAAACTTTACACGAAATTACACCCACTTAAACTGCACTCGCATGCACTTAACCACACTTATACGCACTTATACGCACTTACACGCACTTACATGTACATACACGCACTTACACGCACTTACATGCTCTTATACGCACTTACACGCACTTACACTCACTTACACGCACTTACACATACTTACACGCAGTCACACGTACTTACACGTACTTACACGTACTTACACCCACTTACACACACTTACACATACTTACACGCACTTACATACACGTATATGCACTTACACGCACTTACACGCACGTATACGCACTTACATGCACTTACACGCACTTACACGCACTTACACACACTTACACACACTTACACACACTTATATGCACTTACGCGTACTTACATGCACTTACCCATACTTACACGCACTTATACACTTTGGCACACACACACACTAACACATACTTACACGTACTAACACACACTTACACGCACTTACACGCACTTACACACACTTACACGTACTTACACGCACTTACACACACTTACACAAACTTACACGCACTTACACGAACTTACACGCACTTACACAGCTTACACCCACTTAAATCACAATTACACACACTTGCACACACATACACGCACTTATACGCACTAACAGGCACTTACACGCACTTACACGCACTTACACACACTTACACACACTTACACACACTTACACATACTTACGTGCACTTACACACACATACACGCACTTACATGCACGCATACGCACTTACACGCACTTACACATACTTACACGCACCTATACGAACTTACACAAAATTACACCTACTTAAACCCTCTCACACGCACTTACACGCATGTTTATGCACTTACACGCAATGATATGCACTTACATGCACTTACACGCACTTACACGCACTTACACGCACGTATACGCACTTACACGCACTTACACTCACTTACTCGCACTTACACATACTTACACGCAGTCACACATACTTACACACACTTACACGCACTTACACGCACTTACACACACTTGCATGCACTTAGACGCACTTACACACACTTACACAAACTTACACGCACTTACACACACTTACACGCTCTTACACGTACTTACACGTACTTCCACGCACTTATATGCACGTACACGCACTTACATGCACTTGCACACACTTAAATGCACTTAGACGCACTTACACGTACTTACACGCTTTGGTACACACTTACACGCACTAACACATACTTACATGCACTAACAGACACTTGCACGCACTTACACACACTTACACACACTTACACGCACTTACACACACTTACACACACTTACACAAACTTACACGCACTTGTACGCACCTACACGAACTTACACAAAATAACACCCACTTAAACTTCACTCACATGTACTTAAACGCACTTACACGCACTTACACGTACTTACATGCAGTTACATGCACTTACACGCACTTACACGAACTTAAACTACACTTAGACGCACTTACACACACTTACACACACTTACACGCACTTACATGCAGTTACACGTACTTATCCAAAATTACACATACTTACACGCACTTACACGTACTTACATGCACTTACTTGCACTTATACGTACTTACACGTACTTACACGTACTTACACACACTTGCATGCACTTACACACACTTACACGAAGTTACACGCACTTACACGTACTTACACACTATGCTGACCTCGATCATCGACCACCTGGAGGTGGTTGACGATCTTCAGTCGTCATGCACTTACATGCATTTACACAAACTTACACGCACTTACACACTTACACGCACTTACACACCTTTACACGCATTTACACGCTCTCACACGCTCTTACATGACCTTACACGCACTTACACATATTTACATGCACTTACACGCACTTACATGCACTTACACGCACTTACACGTATTTACACGCACTTACACAAACTTACACATACTCACACACAATTACACGTACTTATATGCACTTGTATGCACTTATACACACTTACATGCACTTACACGCACTTACACATACTTACATGCACTTATACACTTTTACACACACTTCCAAATACTAACACACACTTACACCCACTTACACACACTTACACGCACTTACACGCACTTACACACACTTATACGCACTAACACGGAGGCATGAAAATCCGGATATATCCGTCCCTTTTTTGAGGTATCCGCTATCCGGATGTTTTCACCAGTCAGGTGTCCGCTATCTGAATAGTTGCCTCAAATATCCGGATACTTTCGGATACTTGCAGATACTTGCACTATCCGGATAGTTCAACGGATATAAGTACGGTTACATCCAGATACTTGTACGGATACCAGCGGATACCTCCGGATACTCACGGGCACCTTCAGAAAAAGCCACATATCTCCAGCTGATATCCACATCCGGATATATACGGATGTATCCGGATATCCTTCTAAGTTGTTTTCCAGGTACTATCTGCTATCCGGATACTGGAAGGATAGTGCGGATATCCCGGATAGCGGATATTGTTTTCTCATGCCTACTTACACGCACTTATACGAACGTCTACGCACTTCAACCACACTTACACGCACTCACACGCACTTACACGCACATATACGCACTTACAGGCACTTAGACGTACTAACACGCACTTAGATGCACTTACACGCACTTACACGCACTTACATGCACTTACACGCACTAACATGCACTTACACACACTTACACGCACTTACACACAATTACACGTACTTACACACACTTATACACACCTACACACACCTATACGTACTTACACGAATTAACACGCACTTACACACACTTACATGCACTTACACTCACTTACACGTACTTACACGCACTTACACACACTTACACGTACTTACAAGCACTTACACGAACTTACACAAAAATACACCCACTTAAACTGCACTCAAATACACTTATCCATACTTACATGCACTTACACATACATACATGCACTTACACACGCTTTCACGCACTTACTCAAACTTAAACTGCACTTACACGCACTTACTCGCACTTACACGCCCTTACACATACTTACTTGCACTTTTAGCACTTATACATACTTACACGCACTTACACAAACTTACACATACTTACACGCACTTACACTTACTTATACAAACTTAAACTGCACTTACACGCACTTATATGCACTTACACACACTTACACACACTAACACGCACTTACATGCACTTACATGCACTTACACGCACTTACATGTACTTATGCGCACTTACACACACTGACACGCACTTACATGCACTTACACGCACTTACACGCACTTACACGCATGTATACGCACTTACAGGCACTTATACGCACTTACACGAACTTACATTCACTTATACAAACTAACACGTACTTACACACACTTACACGTGCTTATACACACTTACACACACTTACACGCACTTATACACACTTACACGTACTTATACGCACTTACACGTACTTACACCTACTTGCACGCAGTTACACACACTTACTCGCACTTAAACGAACTTACATTCATTTACATGAACTTACACGTACTTACATGCACTTTCACATACTTACACGCACTTACATGCACTTACACGTACTTATACGCACTTACACGCACTTACATACACTTACACGCACTTACACGCACTTAAACGCACTTACACACACTGACACCCACTTATACGTACTTACACGTAATTACACGTACTTATACGCACTTACACGCACTTATACGTACGTACACACACTTACACGCACTTACAGGAACTTACACGCACTTACACAAACTAACACGTACTTACACGCGCTTACACACACTTACACACACTTACATGCACGTACATGCAGTTACATGCACTTACACGCACGTTTCCACACTTACATGTACTTACACGCACTTCCTTGCACTTACACGCACTTATATGCACTTACACGCAATTACACGAACTTACACGCACATACATACGCTTACACACACTTACACAAACTTACACGTACTTACACGCACTTATACGAACTTACACGCTCTCACACACACTTGCACGCTCTTACACGTACTTATACATACTTACCTGCACTTACATGCACTTGTACGCACTTATATACACTTTCACGCATTTACACACACTTACACACACTTACACGCACTTGCATGCACTTACATACACTTACACGCACTTACACGTACTGACACACACTTACACGCACTTACACGCATCTACACGCACTTACACATACTTACACACACTCACACGCACTCACACGCACTTACACGCACTTACATGCACTTACACGCACTTATATGCCCTTACATGCACTTATTCATACTTACATGCACTTACACATACTTACACGTACTTACACGCACTTATACGCACTTACACGCACTTACATGCACTTACACGTACTTACATGCACTTACACGCACTTACATGCACTTACACGCACTTACACATACTTACACACACTTATATGCTTTTACGCACACTTACACAAAATAACACGCACTTATACCCACTTTCACGCACTTACATGCACTTACACGCACTTACACGCACTTACACATAGGCATGCGAATCCGGATATATTCGTCCCTTTTTGGAGGTATCCACAATCCGGATATATTCACCAGTCAGGTATCCGCTGTCCGGATAGTTGCCTCAAATATCCGGATACTTACGGATACTTGCGGATACTTGCACTATCCGGAAAGTTCAAGGGATAGAAGTACGGATACATCCGGATACTTGTATGGATACCAGCGGATACCTCCGGATACTCACGGATACCCTCAGAAAAAGCCGCATATCTCCAGCTGATATCCAAATCCGGATACAACCGGATGTATCCGCATATCCGTCTAGATTGTTTTCCAAGTACTATCCGCTATCCGGATACTGGACGGATAGTGCGGATACCCCGGATAGCGAATATGTTTTTCTCATGCATACTTATACGCACTTACACGATCGTACACACACTTCAAACACACTTACACGCACTTACATGCACTTACATGCACTTACACGCACTTACACGCACTTAGACGCACTTACACGCACTTAGATGCGCTTACACGTACTTACATGCACTTACACGTACTTCCACGCACTTACACACACTTATATGCACTTACACACACTTACATGAACTTACACAAAACTACACCCACTTTAACTGCACTTACATGCACCTACACACACTTACACGCACTTGCACATACTTACACGTACTTACACGCACTTACACACACTAACATGAATTTAAACTGCACTTACACGCACTTACATGCACTTACACGTACTTACATGCACTTACACACACTTTTAGCACTTACATGTACTTACACGCACTTACACGCACTTACACATACTTACACGCACTTACACGCACTTACACATACTTACACATACTTACACGCACTTACACTCACTTACACGAACTTAAACTGTACTTATATACACTTACATGCACTTACACGCTCTTACACATACTCATACGTACTAACACGCACTTACACGCACTTATACACACTTATATGCACTTATACGCACTTACACGCACTTACACGCACTTACACATACTTACACGTACTTACACGCACTTACACGTACTTACACACACTTACACGCACTTACACACACTTACACGAACTTAGATTCACTTACACAAACTAACACGTACTTACACGCACTTACACGTACTTACACGCACTTACATGTACTTATACACACTTTCATGCACTTACACACACTTACACGCACTTACACGCACTTACACGCACTTACACGCACTTACACACACTTACACAAACTTACATTCACTTACACAAACTTACACATACTTACACGTACTTACACACACTTACACGTACTTACACGCACTTACATGCACTTACATACACTTACACGTACTTACACGTACGTACACACACTTACACACACTTCCATATACTTACACGTACTTACACACACTAACATGCACTTACACACACTTACACGTACTTATACGTACTTAAATGTACTTACACACACGTACACGCACTTACACACACTTATACACACATACATATACTTACACGCACTTACATGCACTTACACGCACTTACACAAACTTACAGGAACTTACACAAACGCACACGCACTTACACGTACTGACACGCACCTACACACACTTACACACTTATACAAACTTATACGTACTTACACGCACTTACACACACTTACACGCACTTACACGCACTTATACATACTTACACGTACTTACACGCACTTACACGCACTTACACGTACTTACACGCACTTACATGCACTTACACATACTTGTACGTACTTACACGCTCCCAAACGAACTTACACACACTTAAACCACACTTAAAAGTACTTACATGCACTTACACGCACTTACATGCACTTACACGTACTTACACACACTTACACACACTTACACGCACTTACATGCACTTATACACACTTACACGCACTTACATGCACTTACACCCACTTATACATACTTACATGCACTTACATGCACTTACACGCACCTACACGCACCTACACGCACTTACACGCTCTTATATGTACTTACACGCACTTACACACATTTACACACACATAGACATACTAACACGTACTGGCACAGACTTACACACACTTACACACACTTACACACACTTACGCGCACTTACGCGCACTTAGTTGCACTTGCACTCACTTACACGTACTTATACGCACTTATACGCACTTGTACGAACTTACACGAAATTACACCCACTTAAACTGCACTTACACACACTTACACACACTTAGACATACTTAAACATACTTACACGCACTTACATATACTTACACGCACTTAAACGAACTTAAACTGCACTTACATGCACTTACACACACTTTTACGCACTTACACGCACTTACACGCAGTTGCACGCACTTACATAAACTTACAGGTACTTACACGCACTTACATGCACTTACACGCACTTACTCGCACTTACGTGCACTTACACACACTTACACGCACTTACACACACTTACACGCACTTACACGCACTTACATGCACTTACATGCACTTACATGCACTTAAACGCACTTACATGTACTTACACACACTTACACGCTTTTACACACACTCATACGCACTAACAGACACTTACACGCACTTATACGCACTTACACGCACTTACACACACTTACACACACTTACACGTACTTACACACACTTACACCCACTTACACACACTTCTACATACAAACATGCACTTACAAGAACTTACACGTACTTACACCAAACTTACATGCACTTACACATACTTACACGCACTTACACGTACTTACACGCACTTACACGCACTTAGACCCACTTACATGTACTTACACGCACTTACATGCACTTATACGCACTTACACACACTTACACATACTTACACGTACTTACACGCACTTACACACACTTACACATACTTACACATACATACACGCACCTACACACACTTACACGCACTTACACGCACTTACACACACTTACACACACTTACACGCACTTACACACACTTATACACACTTACACACACTTACACGCACTTACACACACATACACACACTTATACACACTTACATGCACTTACACACACTTATAAGCACTTACAAGCACTTACACGCACTTACACGTACTTACACGCATTTACATACACTTACACGCACTAACACGCACTTACACACACTTACATGCACTTATATGCACTTATATGCACTTATACGCACTTACATGCAGTTACACATACTTACATACACTTATACGCACTAACACGCACTTATACGTGTTTACACCACACTTACACGCACTTGCACACACTTATATGCACTTATACGCACTTACACTTACTTATACGCACTTATACGCACTTATACGCACTTAAACGCACTTACATGCACTTACATGCACTTAGACGCACTTACACATACTTACACGCACTTATACCCACTTACACGCACTTACACATGCTTACACGCACTTACATGCACTTACACGCACTTACACGCACTTACACACACTTACACACACTTACACAAACTTACACGTACTTACACGCACTTACACACACTTACACGAACTTACATGCACTTACACGCACTTATACATACTTACACAGACTTACACGTACTTACACGCACTTATACGCACTTACATGCTCTCACACGCTCTTGCACGCTCTAACACGCACTTATACATACTTACATGCACTTACATGCACTTACACGCACTTACACACACTTTCACGCATTTACACATACTTACAAAAACATACACGCACTTACATGCACGTACACACACTTACACGCACTTACACGTACTGACACACGCTTACACGCACTTACACGCACTTACACGCACTTACACATACTTACACGCACTCACACGCACTCACACGTACTTACACGCACTTACACGCACTTACACGCACTTGTACGCCCTTACATGCACTTATTCATACTTTCATGCACTCACACATACTTACACGTACTTACACGCACTTATACACACTCACAGGCACTTATCTGTACTTACACGCACTTACATGCACTTACACGCACTTACATGCACTTACACGCACTTACATACACTTACACACACTTATACGCTTTTACACACACTTACATGCACTAACACGCACTTACACCCACTTACACCCACTTACATGAGAATCCGGATATATTCGTCCCTTTTTGGAGGTATCCGCAATCCGGATATATTCACCAGTCAGGTATCCGCTATCCGGGTAGTTGCCTCAAATATCCGGATACGTAAGGATGCTTGAGGATAGTTGCACTATCCGGAAAGTTCAACGGATAGAAGTACGGATACATCCAGATACTTGTATGGATACTAGCGGATACCTCCGGATACTCACGGACACATTCAGAAAAAGCCACATATCTCCAGCTGATATCCACATCCGGATACATCCGGATGTATCCGGATATCCTTCTAAGTTGTTTTCCAGGTACTATTCGCTATCCGTATACTGGACAGATAGTGCGGATACACCGGATAGCGGATATGTTTTTCTCATGCATATTTATACGCACTTACATGATCTTACACACACTTCAAACACACTTACACGCACTTACATGCACTTATATGCACTTACACGCACTTACACGCACTTAGACACACTTACACGCACTTAGACGCACTTATACACACTTACATGTACTTACACGTACTTACACACACTTACACGTACTTACACGCACATACACACACTTACACAAACTTACACAAAACTACACCCACTTTAACTGCACTTACACGCACTTACACACACTTACACGCACTTACACATAATTACACGCGCTTATACGCACGTACACACACTTACATGAATTTAAACTGCACTTACACGTACTTACATGCACTTACACGCACTTACATGCACTTACATGCACGTACACGCACTTACACATACTTACACGATTTTACATACACTTATACGCACTAATACGTACTTACGCACACTTAAACGCACTTATACGCACGTATACGTACTTATACATACTTACACGCACTTACACACACTTACATACACACATACGCACTTATACGCACTTACATGCACTTATAAGCACTTATATGCACTTACACCCACTTACACGTACTTACACGTACTTATACGCACTTACACAAACTTACACACACTTACACGCACTTACACGAACTGAAACAGCAATTACATGTACTTACATGCACTTAAACGCACTGACACCAGCTTACACACACTTACACGCACTTACACGCACTTACATAAACTTACACGTACTTACACACACTTACACTGAACTACACGAACGTAAACCACACTTACACGCACTTGTATGCCCTTACACGCTCTTATACGCACTCACACGCACTAACACGCACTTACACACAGGTACACGCACTTTCACGCACTTACACCCACTTATATGGACTTACACGTACTTACACGCACTTACACGCATTTATACACACTTACACGCACTTACATGCACTTATACGCACTTACACGAACTTACATTCACTTACACAAACGTACACGTACTGACACACACTTACACGTACTTACACGCACTTAGACGCATTTATACACACTTATACGTACTTACACACACTTACACATACTTACACACACTTACACGCACTTACACACAGTTACACGCACTTACATGCACTTACATGAACTGACAGTCACTTACACAAACTTTCACATACTCACACGTACTTACACATACTTACAAGCACTTACACGCACTTACACGCACTTACACGTACTTACACATACTTACACGCACTTACACGCACTTACACACACTTACACGTACTTATACACACTTACACACATTTACACACACTTGCACACACTTACTTGTACTTACATGTACTTACACATACTTACATGCACTTACACATACTTATACGCACTTACAATCACTTACACATACTTACACGCACTTACACACACCCACAGGAACGTACATGCACTTACACAAACTTACGCATACTTATACGCACTTACACGCACTTACACGCACTTATACGTACTTTCTTGTACTTACATGCACTTACACTCACTTTCACACACTTACATGCACTTACATGCACTTACACGTACTTACACAAACTTATACGCACTTATACACACTTACACGCACTTACACGCACTTACACGCACTTACGTACACTTAGATGCATTTACACAAACTTACACAAACTTACACGCACTTGCACGCACTTACACGCACGTACACGCACTTACACGTACTGACACGTACTTACAAATACTTAAATGCACATACACGCACTTACACATACTTACACGTACTCACACGCACTCACACATACTTACACGCACTTACACACACTTATATGCACTTACACACACTTACACACACTTACACGCACGTATATACACTTACACGCACGTATACACACTTATATGCACTAACACGCACTTACACACACTTACACACACTTATACATACTTACTCGCACTTACACGCACTTACATGCACTTACATGCACTTACACGCAATTACATGTACTTACACGTACATACACACACTTACATGCTTTAACACGTACTAACACGTACTAACACACACTTAAACACACTTACACACACTTACACGTACTTACACTTACTTATATGTACTTACACGTACTTACAGACACTTATGCGCACTTATATGAACTTACACGTACTTAAACCATACTTACACGCACTTACATGCACTTACTCATGCTTACACGCACTTACACGTACTTGTACGCACTTACATGCACTTACAGGCACCTACACGCACCTACACGCACTTACACGCACTTACATGCACTTACACACACTTATACGCACTTACAGATACTTACATGCACTAACATGCACTTACACGCACTTGCACGTACTTACACGCACTTACACACACTTACACGTACTTACACGCACTTACACGCACATACACGCACTTACACGCACTTACACGCACTTACACGAACTTACACAAAATTACATACACTTAAACTGCACTTACACGCACTTACACGTACTTAAACACACTTACATGCACTTCCATGCACTTACACGTACATACACGAACGTAAACCGCACTAACATGCACTTACACACACTTACACGCACTTACATGCACTAACATGCACTTACATGCACTTACACGAACATACACGTACTTACACGCACTTACACGCACTTACACACACTAACACATACTTACACATACTTACACGCATTTACATGCACTTACACGTACTTACACGCACTTACTTGCACTTACACGCACTTACACCCACTTACACACACTTACACACACTTACACACACTTACATGTGCTTACATGCACTTACACATACTTACATGCACATAAATGCACTTATACACACTTACACTTACTTACACGCACTTATACGCACTTACACGTACTTACACAAACCTAAACTGCACTTACACGCACTTACACACACTTATACGCATTTACACGCACTTGTACACACTTATACGCACTTATACGCACTTACACACACTTACATACACTTACACGCACTTATACGCACTTACACACACTTACACACACTTACACGCACTTACACGAACTTACACAAAATTATATCCACTTAAAGTGTACTTACACGTACTTACATGCACTTACACACACTTACACATTCTTACACGCACTTACACGTACTTAGAAGCACTTACACAAACTTCAACTGCACTTACACGCACTTATACACACTTACACGCACTTACACGCACTTTTAGCACTTATACACACTAACACGCACTTACACAAACTGAAACCGCACTTACATGCACATACATGCACTTACACCCTCTTATACGTACTCACACGCACTAACACACACTTACATGTACTTACACACATTTACACACACTTACACGCACTTACACACACTTACACACACTTATTCGCACTTACATGCACTTACACGCACTTGCACATACTTACATGTACTTACACGCACTTACACACATTTACACGTGCTTACACGCACTTACACGCACTTACATGCACTTTAACACACTTACTTGCACTTACACGTACTTCCACGTACTTACACGCACTTACACGCACTTACACACACTTACACACACTTACACACACGTACACGCACTTACACACACTTACACGTACTTATACGTACTCACTGGAACTTACACACACTTACATAAACTTACACATACTTACACGCACTTACACACACTTACATGCACTTACACACACTTTCTTGCACTTATACGCACTTACATACACTTTCACGCACTTACATGCACTTACACAAACTTACACGCACTTACACGTGCTTATACGCACTTATACACACTTACACGTACGTACACGCACCTATACGCACTTACACATACTTACATGTACTTATACGCTCTTACATGTTCTTACACGATCTTACACATGCTTACACATACTTACACACACTTACACGCACTTACACCCACTTACACAAACTTACACACACTTACACACACTTACAAGTACTTACACGTACTTACACGTACTGACACCCACTTATACGCACTTTTTCGCACTTATACGCACTTACACATACTTACACATACTCACACGCACTCACACGTTCTCACACGCACTTACACGTACTTACATGCACTTACACGCACTTATATGTACTTACACACACTTATACGCACTTACACGCACTTACACACACTTATACGCACTTACATGTACTTATATGCACTTACACACATTTACACGCACTTACATGCACTTACACGCACTTACATGCACTTACACGCACCTATACGCACTTACACACTTTTACACGTACTAACATGCACTTACACGCACTTACACGCACTTACACGGACTTACACGCACTTACAAAAACTTAAACTTACTTACACACACTTACATACACTTACACGCACTTACACATAAATGTACGCACCTAAATGCACTTACACGAACTTACACATTCCTAAACCACACTTACATGCAGTTACATGCACTTATACGCACTTACACGCACTTACACACACTCACACATACTTACACGCACTTACATGCACTTACACGCACTGATACACACTTACACATACTTACACTCACTTACACGCACTTACACATACTTACGAGCACTCACACGCACTCACACGCACTCATATGCACTTTCACGCACTTACACGCACTTATACGTACTTACACGCACTTACACGATCTGATATTCACTTACACAAACGTACACGTACTTACACACACTTACCCGTACTTACACGCACTTAAACGCACTTATACGCACTTACATGCACTCACACATACTAACACGCACTTATAGACACTTACATGCACTAACACACACTTACACGCACTTACACACACTAACACGCACTTACACGCACTTACACACACTTACACGAATTTACATTCACTTACACAAACTTACACGTACTTACACGCACTTACACACACTTACACACACTTACACGCATTTACACACACTCACACACACTTACAAGGACTTACACGGACTTACAAACACTTACACGCACTTACACGGACTTACACACACCTACACATACTTACACGTACTTACATGCACTTATACACTCTTACATGTACTTACACGAGCTTACACGAAATTACACCCACTTAAACTGCAATTTTACGCACTTACATGCACTTAGACATACTTACATGCACTTAAACACACTTACACACACTTACACAAACATAAACCGCACTTATACACACTTACACACACTTGCATGCACTTACATGTACTGAACACACACTTACACGCACTTACACAAACTTACACGTACTTACACGCACTTACACACTCTTACACGCACTTACACGCACTTACAAGCACATACACACACTTACACGCACTTATACGTACTTATACACACTTAATTGCACTTACTCGACTTACACCCACTTACACGCACTTACACGCACTTACACGCACTTACACGTGCTTACATGCACTTACACATACTTTCACACACTTACTTGCACTTCCACGTGCTTACATGTACTTACACGTACTTACACGCGCTTACACACACTTACACGCACTAACTAGCACTTACACGAACTTAAACTGCACTTACACACATTTATACACACTTACACACACTAACACGCACTTACACGCACTTTTAGCACTTACACGTACTTACACACATTTAAACGAACTTAAACCACTCTTACACACACTTACATGAAATTACACGCTCTACACACACTCACACGCACTGACACGCACTTACACACACTCACACACACTTACACGCACTTACACGCACTTGCACGCACTTACACGCACTTACACGCACTTACATGCACTTTCACACACTTACACGCACTTACATACACTTACACTCACTTACACACCCTTACACGAACTCACATTCATTTACACAAACTTACCCATACTTACACGCATTTACACGTACCTACACGCACTTACACACACCTACACTCACCTACATGCACGTACACGCACTTACACGCACTTACACACACTTACACGCACTTACACATACATACACACACTAACACGCACTTGCACGTACTTACACGCACTTACGCACACTTAGTCGCACTTGCACTCACTTACACGCACTTACATGTACTTACATGCACTTATACAAACTTACACAAAAATACACCCACTTAAACTGCACTTACACACACTTACACACACTTACACGCACTTACACGTACTTACACGTACTTACACGCACTTACACGTACTTACACGAACTTGAACCACACTTACACGCACTTACACACACATATACCACTTACATGTACTTATCCACAGTTACACGCACTTACACAAACTTACATGTACTTACATGCACTTACATGCACTTACACACACTTACTCGTACTTACACGCACCTACACGTACTTACACGCACTTAAATACACTTACACGTACTTACACGCACTTACATGTACTTACATGCACTTACATGCACTCACACGCACTTACATGTACTTACACGCACTTACATGCTTTTACACACACTTACACGTACTAACAGACACTTACACACACTTATACGCACTTACACACAATTATACACAATTACACGCACTTACACGTACTTACACGCACTTACACCCACTTACATGCACTTACATGCACTTACACGCACTTACACGTACTTAGACGCACTTACACACACTTACACACACTTTCACGCACTTACATGCATTTACACAAACTTTCACACACTTACACGCACTTATACATACTTATATGCACTTACACGTACTTACACGCACTTACACGCACTTACACGTACTTACACGCACTTATACGCTCTTACACGTTCTTACACAATCTTATACATACTTACACATACTTACACGCACTTACACGCAGTTATACGCACTTACACAAACTTAGACGCACTTACACACACTTACATATACTTGCACGTACTTACACACACTGACACGCACTTACACGCACTTTTTTGCACTTATTCGCACTTCCACATACTTATACATACTCACACGCACTCACACACACTTTCACGTACTTATACGTACTTACACGCACTTACACGCACTTACACACACTTACACACACTTACACGTACTTACACACACATACACGCACTTACACGCACTCACAGGAACTTACACGCACTTACACAAACTTACAAATACTTACACGCACTTACACACACGTACATGCACTGACACGCACTTTCTTGCACTTACACGCACTTACACACAGTTTCACGCACTTGCATGCATTTACACAAACTTACACGCACTTACACGTACTTATACGCACTTATACGCACTTACACGTATGTACACGCACTTATACGCACTTACACGTACTTACACGCACTTATACACTCTTACACGTTCTTACACAATCTTACACATACTTACACATACTTACACGTACTTACAGGCATTTACACGCACTTACACAAACTTACACACACTTACACACACTTACACATACTTACATGTACTTACACGCACTGACACGTACTTTTACGCACTTTTTCACACTTATACGCACTTATACATACTTACACATACTCACACGCACTCACACGTATTCACACGCACTTTCACATACTTACACGTACTTACACGTACTTACACACACTTACACGTACTTACACGCACTTGTATGCACTTATATGCACTTACACACACCTACACGCACTTACACACACTTACACGCACTTAGATGGACTTACACGCACTTACACACACTTACACGCACTTATACATACTTACATGCTTTTACACGTACTAACATGCACTAACACGCACTTACACGCACTTACACGCACTTACATGCACTTACACGCACTTACAAATACTTACACTTACTTACACGCACTTACACACACTTACACACACTTACACATAAATATACGCACCTACATGCACTTACACGAACTTACACATTCCTAAACCACACTTACACGCAGTTACATGCACTTACATGCACTTACACGCACTTACACGCACTTACACGTACTTACACGCACTTACATGCACTTCCACGCACTGATACGCATTTACACATACTTACACGCACTTACACGCACTTACACATACTTACGAGCACTCACACGCACTCACACGCACTCACATGCACTTTCACGCACTTACACGCACTTATACGCACTTACATGTACTTACACGAACTGACATTCACTTACACAAACATACATGCACTTACACGCACTTACCCACACTTACACGCACTTACACGCACTTATACGCACTTACATGCTCTTACACGTACTTACACGCACTTACACACACTTACACGCACTTACACACACTTACACACACTTAGACAAATTTACATTCACTTACACAAACTTACACGTACTTACACGCACTTACCCGCACTTACACACACTTACACGCATTTATACACACTTACACACACTAACACGCACTTGCACGCACTTTTAGCACTTACACGTACTTACACACATTTAAACGAACTTACACGTACTTATACTCAGTTACACAAACTTAAACCACACTTACACACACTTACATGAAATTACACGCTCTTACACACACTCACACGCACTGACACACACTTACACACACTCACACACACTTACACGCACTTACACGCACTTACACGTACTTACACACACTTACACGCACTTACATGCACTTTCACACACGTACACACACTTACACACACTTACACTCACTTACACACCCGTACACGAACTTACATTCACTTACACAAACTAACCTATACTTACACGCATTTACACGTACATACACGCACTTACACACACCTACACGCACCTACATGCACGTACACGCACTTACACGCACTTACATGCACTTACACGCACTTACACATACATACACACACTAACACGCACTTGCATGTACTTACACGCACTTACGCACACTTAGTCGCACTTGCACTCACTTACATGCACTTACATGTACTTACATGCACTTCTACAAACTTACACAAAAATACACCCACTTAAACTGCACTTACACGCACTTACACGCACTTACACGCACTTACACGTACTTACACGCACTTACACGCACTTACACGAAATTGAACCACACTTACACGCACTTACACACACTTATACCCACTTACATGTACTTATACACAGTTACACGCACTTACCCAAACTTACATGTACTTACACGCACGTTTATGCACTTACACACACTTACTCGTACTTACACGCACCTACACGTACTTACATGCACTTACATACACTTACACGTACTTACACGCACTTACATGTACTTACATGCACTTACATGCACTCACACACACTTACATGTACTTACACGCACTTACACGCTTTTACACACACTTACACGTACTAACAGACACTTACACACACTTATACGCACTTACACACATTTATACACAGTTACACGCACTTACACGTACTTACACGCACTTACACCCACTTACATGCACTTACACGCACTTACACGCACTTACACGTACTTAGACGCACTTACACACACGTACACACACTTTCACGCACTTACATGCACTTACACGAACTTTCACACACTTACACGCACTTATACATACTTATATGCGCTTACACGTACTTACACGCACTTACACGCACTTACACGTACTTACACGCACTTATACGCTCTTACACGTTCTTACACAATCTTACACATACTTACACATACTTACACGCACTTACACGCAGTTTTACGCACTTACACAAACTTAGATGCACTTACACACACTTACACATACTTGCACGTACTTACACGCACTGACACGTACTTACACGCACTTTTTTGCACTTATTCGCACTTACACATACTTATACATACTCACACGCACTCACACGCACTTTCACGCACTTATACGTACTTACACGCACTTACACGCACTTACACACACTTACACACACTTACACACACTTACACACACATACACGCACTTACACGTACTCACAGGAACTTACACGCACTTACACAAACTTACAAATACTTACACGCACTTACACACACTTACATGCACTTACACGCACTTTCTTGCACTTACACGCACTTACACACAGTTTCACGCACTTGCATGTATTTACACAAACTTACACGCACTTACACGTACTTATACGCACTTATACGCACTTACACGTACGTACACGCACTTATACGCAGTTACACGTACTTACACGCACTTATACACTCTTACACGCTCTTACACAATCTTACACATACTTACACATACTTACACGTACTTACACGCATTTACACGCACTTACACAAACTTACACACACTTACACACACTTACACATACTTACATGTACTTACACGCACTGACACGCACTTTTACACACTTTTTCACACTTATACGCACGTACACATACTTAGACATACTCACACGCACTCACACGTATTCACACGCACTTTCACATACTTATACGTACTTACACGTACTTACACACACTTACACGTACTTACACGCACTTATACGCACTTATATGCACTTACACACACTTACACACACTTACACACACTTACACGCACTTACATGCACTTACACGCACTTATACGCACTTACACGCACTTATACATACTTACACGCTTTTACACGTACTAACATGCACTAACACGCACTTACACGCACTTGCACGCACTTACATGCACTTACACGCACTTACAAATACTTACACTTACTTACACGCACTTACACACACTTACACACACTTATACATAAATATACGCACCTACATGCACTTACACGAACTTACACATTCCTAAACCGCACTTATACGCAGTTACATGCAGTTACATGCACTTACACGCACTTACACGCACTTACACGTACTTACACGCACTTACATGCACTTACACGCACTGATACGCACTTACACATACTTACACGCACTTACACGCACTTACACATACTTACGAGCACTCACACGCACTCACACGCACTCACATGCACTTTCACGCACTTACACACACTTATACGCACTTACATGTACTTACACGAACTGACATTCACTTACACAAACGTACACGCACTTACACGCACTTACCCACACTTACACGCACTTACACGCACTTATACGCACTTACATGCACTTACACGTACTTACACGCACTTACACACACTTGCACGCACTTACACGCACTTACACACACTTTGACAAATTTACATTCACTTACACAAACTTACACGTACTTACACGCACTTATACGCACTTACACACACTTACACATACTTACACGTACTTACACGCACTTATACTCTCTTACACGCTCTTACACAATCTTACGCATACTTACACATACTTACACGTACTTACACGCACTTATACTCTCTTACACGCTCTTACACAATCTTACGCATACTTACACATACTTACACGTACTTACACGCACTTATACTCTCTTACACGCTCTTACACAATCTTACGCATACTTACACATACTTACACGTACTTACACGTACTTACCCGCACTTACACACACTTACACGTATTTACACACACTTACACGCACTTACACGCACTTATACGCACTTACATGCACTTACACGTACTTACACGCACTTACACACACTTGCACGCACTTACACGCACTTACACACACTTTGACAAATTTACATTCACTTACACAAACTTACACGTACTTACACGTACTTACCCGCACTTACACACACTTACACGTATTTACACACACTTACACACACTTACACGGACTTACACGGACTTACACACACTTACACGCACTTACAAGGACTTACACACACTTACACATACTTACACGTACTTACACGCACTTATACACTCTTACATGCACTTACACGAGCTTACACGAAATTACACCCACTTAAACTACACTTTTACGCACTTACATGCACGTAGACACACTTACACGCACTTACACACACTTACACACACTTACACAAACGTAAACCGCACTTATATACACGTACACACACTTGCATGCACTTACACAGACTTACACGTACTTACACGCACTTACACGCTCTTACACGCACTTACACGCACTTACAAGCACATACACGCACTTACGCGCACTTAAACGTACTTATACGCACTTACTTGCACTTACTCGACTTACACCCACTTACACGCACTTACACGCACTTACACGCACTTACACGTGCTTACATGCACTTACACATACTTTCACACACTTACTTGCTCTTACACGTACTTACACGTACTTACACGTACTTACATGCACTTACACACACTTACACGCACTAACACGCACTTACCCGAACTTATACTGCACTTACACGCACGTATACACACTTACACGCACTAACACGCACTTACACGCACTTTTAGCACTTACACGTACTTACACACATTTACACGAACTTTCACGTACTTACACGTACTTACACTCACTTACACAAACGTAAACCAAACTTACACATACTTACATGCACTTACACGCTCTTACACACACTCACACGCATTAACACGCACTTACACACACTCACACACACTTACACGCACTTACATGCACTTACACAAACTTACACGCACTTACACACACTTACACTCACTTACACACCCTTACATGAACTTACATTCACTTACACAAACTTACCCATACTTACACGCATTTACACGTACCTACACGCACTTACACACACCTACACCCACCTACATGCACGTACATGCACTTACACGTACTTACACACACTTACACACACTTACACAGACATACACACACTAACACGCACTTGCACGTACTTACACGCACTTACGCACACTTAGTCACACTTGACTCACTTACACGCACTTACACGTACTTACATGCACTTATACGAACTTACACGGAAATAAACCCACTTAAACTGCACTTACACGCACTTACACGCACTTACACGCACTTACACGTACTTACACGCACTTACACGCACTTACACGTACTTACATGAACTTAAACCACACTTACATGCACTTACACACACTTATACCCACTTACATGTACTTATACACAGTTACACGCACTCACACAAACTTACATGTACTTACACGCACTTACACATACTTACACACACTTACTCGTACTTACACGCACCTACACATACTTACACGCACTTACATGCACTTACACGTACTTACACGCACTTACATGTAACTACATGCACTTACATGTACTCACACGCACTTACATGCACTAACACGTACTTAAACGCTTTTACACACACTTACACTCACTAACAGACACTTACACGCACTTATACGTACTTATTCACTTATATGCACTTACACGCACTTACACGTACTTACACACACTTACACCCACTTACATGCACTTACACGCACTTACACGCACTTACACATACTTAGACGCACTTACACACACTTACACACACTTTCACGCACTTACATGCACTTACACGAACTTTCACACACTTACACGCACTTATACGCACGTATATGCACTTACACATACTTACACGCACTTACACGCACTTACACGTACTTACATGCACTTATACGCTCTTACACGTTCTCACACAATCTTACACATACTTACACATACTTACACGCTATTACACGCATTTACACGCACTTACACAAACTTACACGCACTTACACACACTTACACATACTTACACGTACTTACACGCACTGACACGCACTTACACGTACTTGTTTGCACTTATTCGCACGTACACATACTTATACATACTCACATGCACTCACGCGCACTTTCACGTACTTATAGGTACTTACACGCACTTACATGCACTTACACGCACGTACACGTACTTATATGCTCTTACACGCTCTTACACACACTTACACGCACTTACGCACAATTACACGCACTTATACACACTGATACACACTTACATACACTTATACGTACTTATATGCACTTATACGCACTTACACGCACTTACACGCACTTATACGCTCTTACACGCTTTTACACGCACTAACACAGACTTACACGTACTTACACGCACTTACATGCACTTACACGCACTTACACAAACTTTCACTCACTTACACACACTTACACGTACTTACACACGCTTATATATAAATATACGCACCTACACGCACTTATACGAACTTACACATACTGAAACCATACTTACACGCAGTTACATGCACTTACACGCACTTACACGCACTTACACGCACTTACACGTACTTACGCGCACTTACATGCACTTACTTGCACTGATACGCACTTACACAGACTAACACGCACTTACACGCACTTACACATACTTACGAGCACTCACACGCACTCACGCACACTCACATGCACTTTCACGCACTTATACGCACGTATACATATTTACACGCACTTACACGTACTTACACGAACTGACATTCACTTGCACGAACTTACACGTACTTACACGTACTTTCCCGCACTTACACGCACTTACATGCACTTATACGCACTTAGATGCACTTATACGCACTTACATGCACTTACGTGTACTTACACACACTTATAGACACTTACATGCACTAACACACACTTACACTTACTTGCACGCACTTACACGCACTTACACGCACTTACATGGACTTACACACACTTACACATACTTACACGCACTTACACGCACTTATACACTCTGTCACACACTTACACAAGCTTACACGAAATTACACCCACTTAAACTGCACTTATACGCACTTACATGCACTTAGACGCACTTACATGCTTTTACTCGCATATACACACACTTACACACACTTACACGAATATGAAGCGCACTTATACGCACTTACAGACACTTGCATGCACTTACACACACTGAACACACACTTACACGCACTTACACAAACATATATGTACTTACATGCACTTACACGCTCTTACACACACTTACACGCACGTACAAGCACTTACACCCACTTTCACGCACTTACACGTACTTATACGCACTTACTTGCACTTACTCAACTTACATCCACTTACACGCACTTACACGCACTTACACGCACTTATACGCACTTACACGTGCTTACATGCACTTACACATACTTTCACATACTTACTTGCACTTCCACGTACTTACACGTACTTACACGTACTTACACTTACTTACACTTACTTAGACACACTTACATTCACTTACACGCACTTACAGGAACTTAAACTGCACTTACACGCACTTATATGCACTTACACGCACTTACACGCACTTTTAGCACTTACACATACTTACACACATTTACACGAACTTACACGTACTTACACTCACATATAAAAGCTTAAACCGCACTTACACACACTTACATGCACTTACACGCTCATACACGCACTCACACGTACCAACACGCATTTACACACACTCACACACACTTACATGCACTTACACGCACTTACACACACTTACACGTGCTTACACGCACTTACATGCACTTACACACACTTACACGTACTTACACACACTTACACGCACTTACACGCCCTTACACAAATTTACATTCACTTACACAAACGTATCCATACTTACACGCATTTACATGTACCGACACGCACTTATACACACCTACACGCACCTACACACACTTACACGCACTTGCATGCACTTACACACACTTACACGCACTTACACAGACATACACACACTAACACGCACTTGCACACACTTACAATCACTTACACGCACTTACACGTACTTACACGCACTTATACGAACTTACACGAAATTACACCCACTTAAACTGCACTTACACGCACTTAGACGCACCTACACGTACTTACACGCACTTACACGCACTTACATGTACTTACACAAACTTAAATCACACTTACACACACTTACACACACTTATACCCACTTACACATACTTACACACAGTTGCACACACTTACACAAACTTACATATACTTACGCGCACTTACACGCACATACATGCACTTACTCGTACTTACACGCACGTACACGTACTTACACGCATTTACATGCACTTACACGTACTTACACACACTTACATGTATTTACATGCACTTACATGCACTCACACGCACTTACATGCACTTACACACACTTACACGCTTTTACACACACTTACACACACTAACAGACACTTACACGCACTTATACGTACTTACACGCACTTATATGCACTTACACGCACTTACACGTACTTACACGCACTTACACCCACTTACATGCACTTACATGCACTTACACGCACTTACACATACTTAGACGCACTTACACGCACTTACACGCACTTACATGCACTTACATGCACTTACACACACTTTCATGCACTTACACGCACTTATACACACTTACACACACTTACACACACTTACACGTACCTACACGCACCTACATGCACTTAAACACACTTACACGCACTTACACGCACTTACACACACTTACACGTACTAACACGCACTTATATGCACTTGCACGTACTTACACCCACTTATACGCACTTACACACACTTACACACACTTCCACGTACTTACATGCACTTATACAGACTTACACGCACTTACACGCACTTTAACCAAATTACACAAAATTACACCACTTAAAGTGCACTTACACGCACTTACATACACTTACACGCACTTAAACATACTTACATGCACTTACACGTACTTACACGCACTTACACGGACTTAAACTGCACTTACACGCACTTATACACACTTACACGCACTTACACGCACTTACACGCAATCACACGAACTTAAAACGCACTTCCACGTCATTACACACAGTTACACGTACTTACATACACTTACAAGCACTTACATGCACTTATACAAACTTACACGTACTTACACGCACTTACACGCACTTACATGCACTTATACACACTTACACACACTTACATGTACTTAAACAGACTTACACGCACTTACATGCACTTACACGCACTTACATGCACTTACACGCACTTACATGCACTTACACATACTTACACGCTTTTACATACACGTATACACACTAACACGTACTTACACGCACTTATACACACTTATATGCATGTATACACACTTATACACACTTACACGTACTTACACACACTTACATACACGTATCCCCACTAATACACACTTACACACACTTACACCACACTTACACGCACTTACACGCACTTACATGCACTTACATGCACTTATACACACTTATACGTACGTACACGCACTTAGACGTACTTATACACACTTACACGCACTTACACACACTTACATGCACTTACATGCACTAAAAACCACCTACACACACTTTTACGCACTTACACGCACTTACATACACTTACACGCACTTACACACACTTGCACGTCCTAACATGTACTTGCATGCATTTACACGCACTTGCACGTACTTATACGCACTTATACATACTTATACGCACTTATACGCACTTATACACACTTACACGCACTTACACAAACTTAAACTGCACGTACACGCACTTACACGTACTCACATGTACTGACATGTACGTTTAGCACTTACACGCACTTACACACACTTATATGAACTTACACGTACTTACACGCACTTACACTCACGTACACAGACATAAACCGCACTTACACGTACTTGCATTCCCTTACACGCTCTTACATGCACTCACACACATGTACACGCACTTTCATGCACTTATACCCACTTACACGCACTTACACGTACTTACACGTACTTACACGCACTTACACACACTTACACACACTTACACAAACTTACATTCACTTACACAAACTTACACGCACTTACACACACTTACACGCATTTACACACACTTATATGCACTTACACGCACTTACATGCACTTACTCGCATGTATACGCACTTACACAAACTGATAGTCACTTACACAAATTTACACGTACCTACACATACTTACACGTACTTACACGCACTTACATGCACTGACACGCACTTACACGCACTTACATGCACTAACACGTGCTTACACACACTTACACACACTCACACGCACTTACACGCACTTACACGCACTTATACGTACTTACACACACTTACACATGCTTATACACACTTACATGCACTTACATGCACTTACACGCACTTACTTGCACTTCCACATACTTACACGTACTTACATGCACTTACACACACTCACACACACTTACACAGACTAACACGCACTTACACACACTCACAGGAACTTACATGCACTTACACAAACTTACACGTACTTATACGCACTTACACACACTTACACGCACTTACATGCACTTACACTCACTTATACACAGTTACACACACTTATACAAATTTACATACACTTACACGCACTTGCACGCATGTATACGCACTTCCACGCACTGACACGCACTTACACACACTTACACATCCGTACACGCACTTATACATACTTACACACACTCACACGTACTCACACGCACTTACACGCACTTACATGCACTTACACGCACTTACACATACTTACACACACTTACACGCACTTACACGTACTTATACGCACTTACACACACTAACACACACTTACACGCACTTAAACGCACTTACACGTACTTACACGCATTTACACACACTTACATGCACTTACATGCACTTACACGCACTTACACGCACTTACACGCACTTGTATGCACTTATACGTACTTATACGCACTTACATGCACTTATACGTACTTGCACACACTTACACCCACTTACACGCACTTACACGTACTTACACGCACTTACACAAACTTACACACACTTACACTCACTTACATGAACTGAAACTGCAATTACACGCACTTACACGCACTTACACGCACTGACACGCACTTTTAGCACTTACACGCACTTACACGCACTTTTAGCACTTACACGCACTTACACGTACTTACACGAACTTACACATACTTATACGTACTTACACTCACCTACACGAACGTAAACCGTACTTACACGCACTTGTACGCCCTTATACGCTCCTATACGCACTCACACGCACTAACACGCACTTACACACACGTACACGCACTTTCACGTACTTACACGCACTTATATGCACTTACACATACTTACACGCACTTACACACATTTACACGCACTTACACGCACTTACATGCACTTATACGCACTTACACGAACTTACATTCACTTACACAAACTTACACGTACTTACACGCACTTACACGCACTTACATGCACTTAGACGCATTTATACACACTTACATGCACTTACACGCACTTACACGCACCTACATGCACTTACACGCACTTACACGTAGTTACACGCACTTACACGCACTTACACGAACTGACAGTCACTTACACAAACTTTCACGTACTCACACGTACTTACACGTACTTACACGTACTTACACGCACTTACACGCACTTACAAGGACTTACATGCACTTATACGCACTTACACACACTTACACGCACTTGCATGTACTTACACACACTTACACGCACTTACACGCACTTGCACGCACTTACTTGCACTTACACATACTTACACGTACTTACATGCACTTACACGCACTCACACGCACTTACACACACTCACAGGAACTTCCATGCACTTACACGAACTTACGCATACTTATACGCACTTACATGCACTTACACGTACTTATACGCACTTCCTTGCACTTACACGCACTTGAATGCACTTTTACGTACTTATATGCACTTACACGCACTTACACGCACTTACATGAACTTATACGCACTTATACACAGTTACACGCACTTACACGCAATTAGGTATACTTACATGCATTTACATACACTTACATAAACTTACACGCACTTACACGCACTTACACGCATGTACACGCACTTACACGTACTGACACGCACTTACAAATACTTACACGCACTTACACGCACTTGCACATACTTACATGCACTCACACGCACTCACACGCACTTACACGCACTTACACGCAGGTATATGTACTTACACACACTTACACACACTTACACACACGTATACATACTTACACGCACTAACACACACTTCCACGCACTTATACACACTTACATACACGTATACGCACTAATACACACTTACACGCACTTACACCACACTTACATGTACTTACACGCACTTGCACACACTTATACGTACATGTACGCACTTACACGCACTTATACGTACTTACACGCACTTACACACACTTATATGCACTTACATGCACTTACACGCACTTAGACGTACTTATACGCACTTATACGCATTTATACGCACTTACATACACTTACACGCACTTACATGCACTTACACACACCTACACGCACTTATACGCACTTACACGTACTTACATACACTTACACGCATCTACACACACTTACACGCCCTAACACGCACTTTCATGCACTTACACGCACTTGCATGCACTTATACACATTTATACATACTTATACGCACTTATACGCACTTATACACACTTACACGTACTTACACGCACTTACACGCACTTACACGCACTTACACAAACCTATACACACTTACATGCACTTGCACAAACTTAAACTACACTTACACGCACTTACACATACTTACACGTACAGACATGTACTTTTAGCACTTATACGCACTTACACACACTTCCATGAACTTACACGTACTTACACGCACTTACACTCACTTACACGAACTTAAACCGCACTTATACGCACTTGCATGCCCTTACAAGCTCTTACATGCTCTCACACGCACAAACACGCACTTACACACATGTACACGCACTTTCACGTACTTACACATACTTATACGCACTTATACGCACTTACATGCACTTACACGTACTTACACGCACTTACACGCACTTACACGCACTTATATGCACTTACACGCACTTACACGAACTTACATTCACTTACACAAACTTACACGTACTTACACGCACTTACACACACTTATATGCACTTACACGCACTTACACGCACTTACACGCACTTACACGCATGTACACGCACTTACACAAACTGACAGTCACTTACACAAACTTACACGTACTTACACATACTTACACATACTTACACGCACTTACAAGCACTTACACGTACTTACACACACTTACACACACTAACACATATTCACACACACTTGCACACACTTACACGCACTTACACGCACTTACATGCAATTATATGCACCTATACGCACTTACACGTGCTTATATGTACTTACATGCACTTACATGCACTTACATGCACTTACTTGCACTTCCAGGTACGTACACATACTTACATGTACTTACACACACTCACACACACTTACACGCACTTACACGTACTTACACACACTCACAGGAACTTACATGCACTTAAACAAACTTACACGTACTTATACGCACTTACACACACTTACACGCACTTTCACACACTTTCATGCACTTTCACGTACTTACACGCACTTACACAAACGTACACGCAATTACACGCACTTACACACACTTACACACACTTATACGTATTTACACACACACAAACTTACACACACTTACACGCACTTACACGCATGTATACGGACTTACATGCACTGACACGCACTTGCACACACTTATACACACCTACACGCACTTATACATACTTACACAGACTCACACGCACTCACACGCACTTACACGCACTTACACGCACTTACACATACTTACACACACTTACACGCACTTACACGCACTTATACGCACTTACACGCACTAACACACACTTACACATACTTACACGCACTTACACGTACTTACACGCACTTACACACACTTACATGCACTTACATGCACATACACACACTTACACGCACTTACGCGTACTTGTATGCACTTATACGTACTTATACGCACTTACATGCACTTATACGTACCTACACACACTTACACCCACTTACACGTACTTACACGTACTTACACGCACTTACACAAACTTACATACACTTACACTTACTTACACGAACTGAAACTGCAATTACACGCACTTACACGCACTTACACGCACTTACACGCACTTACACGCACTGACACGCACTTTTAGAACTTACACGTACTTACACGTACTTACACGAACTTACACATACTTACACGTACTTACACTCACCTACACAAACGTAAACCGTACTTACACGCACTTGTATGCCCTTACACGCTCTTATACGCACTAACACGCACTTACACACACGTATACGCACTTTCACGCACTTACACGCACTTATATGCACTTACACGTACTTACACGCACTTACACGTATTTACATGCACTTAGACGCACTTACATGCACTTATATGCACTTACACAAACTTACGTTCACTTACACAAACATACACGTACTTACACGGACTTATACGCACTTACACGCACTTAGACACATTTATACACACTTATACACACTTACACGTACTTACACGTACTTACACGCACTTACATGCACTTACACGTAGTTACACGCACTTACACGCACTTACACAAACTGACAGTCACTTAGACGCACTTACACATACTTACACACACGTACACGTACTTACACGCACTTGCACGTACATACTTGCACTTACACGTACTTACACGTACTTCCATGCACTTACACGTACTTATACGTACTTACAATCACTTACACACACTTACACGCACTTACACACACTCACAGGAACTTACATACACTTACACAAACTTACGCATACTTATACGCACTTACATGCACTTATACACACTTGTATGCACTTTCTTGCACTTACACGCACTTCCATGCACTTTCATGTACTTACATGCACTTACACGCACTTACACGCACTTACACAAAATTATACGCACTTATACACACTTACGCGCACTTACACGCACTTACACGCGATTAGGTACACTTACATGCATTTACATACACTTACATAAACTTACACGCACTTACACGCACTTACACGCATGTACACGCACTTACACATACTGACACGCAGTTACAAACACTTACATGCACTTACATGCACTTACACATACTTACATGCACTCACATGCACTCACACGCACTTACACGCACTTACACGCTCGTATATGCACTTACACACACTTACACACACTTACACACACATATACATACTTATACGCACTAACACACACTTACACACACTTATACACACTTACATACACGTATATTCACTAATACACACTTACACGCACTTACACCACACTTACACGTACTTACACGCACTTGCACACACTTATATGCACATATACGCACTTACACGCACTTATACGCATTTACACGCACTTACACACACTTATATGCACTTACACGCACTTACACACACTTAGACGTACTTCTACGCACTTATACGCACTTATACGCACTTACACACACTTACACGTACTTACATGCACTTACACGCATCTACACACACTTATACGCACTTACACACACTTACATACACTTACACACACTTACACACACTTACACACCCTAACACGCACTTACATGCACTTACACGTACTTGCACGCACTTATACACACTGATACGTACTTATACGCACTTATACGCACTTGTACACACTTACATGTACTTACACCCACTTACACGCACTTACACGCACTTACATAAACTTATACACACTTACACGCACATACACAAACTTAAACTGCACTTACACGCACTTACATGTACTTACACGTACTGACATGCACTTTTAGTACTTATACGCACTTACACACACTTACATGAACTTACACATACTTACACGCACTTACACTCACTTACACGAACTTAAACCGCACTTACACGCACTTGCATGCCCTTACATGCTCTTACATGCACTCACACGCACAAACACGTACTTACATACATGTACACGCACTTTCACGCACTTACACGTACTTATACGCACTTACACGCACTTACACACACTTACACGCACTTACACGCACTTACACGCACTTACACGCACTTACACGCACTTACTCGAACTTATATTCACTTACACAAACTTACACGTACTTACACGCATTTACACGTACTTACACACACTTACACGCATTTACACACACTTATATGTACTTACAAGTACTTACACGCACTTACACGCACTTACACGCACGTATACGCACTAACACAAACTGACAGTCACTTACACGAACTTACACGTACTTACACATACTTACACGTACTTACACACACTTACACGCACTTACACGCACTTACACGTACTTACACGCACTATCACATATTCACACACACTTACACACACTTACACGCACTTACACGCACTTACATGCACTTATATGCACTTACACGTACTTACACGTGCTCATACGTATTTACACGCACTTACATGCACTTACATGCACTTACTTGTACTTCCACGTATGTACACATACTTACATGCACTTACACACACTCACACACACTTACACGCACTTACACGCACTTATACACACTCATTGGAACTTGCATGCACTTAAACAAACTTGCACGTACTTATACGCACTTACACACACTTACACGCACTTATATGCACTTTCTTGCACTTACACATACTTACACGCACTTTCATATACTTACATGCACTTCCACGCACTTACACGCACTTACACGAACGTACACGCACTTACACGCACTTACACGTACTTACACGCACTAACACGCACTTACACGCACTTACATACACTTATACGTATTTACAAATACTTATACAAACTTACACACACTTACACGCACATACACGCATGTATACGCACTTACACGCACTGACACGTACTTACACACACTTACACACACGTACACACATTTATACATACTTACACACACTCACATACACTCACACGCACTTACACGCACTTACACACACTTACACATACTTACATATACTTACACGCACTTACAGGCACTTATACGCACTTACACGCACTAACACATACTTACACGCACTTACACGCACTTACACGTACTTACACGCACTTACACACACTTACATGCACTTACATACACTTACACACATTTACACGCACTTACACGCACTTGTATGCACTTATACGTACTTATACGCACTTACATGTACTTATACGTACTTACACACACTTATACCCACTTACACATACTTACACGTACTTACACGCACTTACACAAACTTACACACACTTACACTCACTTACACGAACTGAAACTGCAATTACACGCACTTACACGCACTTACACACACTGACACGCACTTTTAGAACTTACACGTACTTACACAAACTTACACGTACTTACACGTACTTACACTCACCTACACAATGTAAACCGTACTTTCACACACTTGTATGCCCTTACACGCTATTATACGAACTCACATGCACTAACACGCACTTACACACACGTACACGCACTTTCACATACTTACACGCACTTACACACATTTACACGCACTTACACGCACTTACATGCACCTAACGCACTTACACAAACTTACATTCACTTACACAAACATACACGTACTTACATGCACGTACACGTACTTACACACACTTACACGTACTTACGCGTACTTCCACGCACTTACACACACTTACACGCACTTACACGCAGTTACACGCACTTACACAAACTGTCAGTCATTTACACGAACTTTCACGCACTCACACGTACTTACAAGTACTTACACATACTTACACATACTTACACGCACTTACACGCAGTTACACGCACTTACACTGACTTACACGAACTGACAGTCACTTACACGAACTTTCACGTACTCACACGTACCTTCAAGTACTTACACGTACTTACACGCACTTACACGCACTTACACGCACTTACATGTACTTACACGTACTTACATGTATTTACAGGCACTTACACGCACTTACACGTACTTACACGCACTTACACGCACTTACACGCACTTACACGCACTTACACGCACTTACACGCGCGTTCACAGACTTACACGCACTTACAC
>SZWC01002303.1:105671-121151 GCA_023375785.1 Penium margaritaceum | reverse complement strand
TCGCACTTACACGCACTTACACGCACTTACATGTACTTACACGTACTTACATGTATTTACAGGCACTTACACGCACTTACACGTACTTACACGCACTTACACGCACTTACACGCACTTACACGCACTTACACGCACTTACACGTACTTACACACACTTTCACGCACTTACACGCACTTGCACGTACTTACTTGCACTTACACGTACTTACACGTACTTACATGCACTTATACACACTTATACGCACTTACAATCACATACACACACTTACACGCACTTACACACACTCACAGGAACTTACATGCACTTACACGAACTTACGCATACTTATACGCACTTTAATGCACTTACACACACTTTTACGCACTTTCTTGCACTTATACGCACTTACACATACTTTCACGCACTTACATGTACTTACACGCTCTTACACGCACTTACACAAACTTATACGCACTTATACACACTTACACATACTTACACGCAATTACGTACACTTACATGCATTTACACACACTTACATACACTTACACGCACTTATAAACACTTACACGCATGTACACGTACTTACACATACTGATACACACTTACAAATACTTAAACGCACTTACACGCACTTATACATGCTTACACGCACTCACACGCACTCACATGCACTTACACGCACTAACACGTACTTATATGTACATACACACACTTACACACACTTACACACACTTATACATACTTACTCGCACTTACACGTACTTACATGCACTTACATGCACTTATACGCACTTACATGCACTTACACGCACTTACACACACTTACATGCTTTTACACGCACTAACACGTACTTACACACACTTGCACACACTTACACACACTTACACGTACTTACACTTACTTACATGCACTTACACGCACTTACATGCAGTTATACACACATATACGTACTTATACGCACTTACATGAACTTACACGTACTTTAACTACACTTACATGCACTTACATGCACTTACGCGTACTTACACGCACTTACACGCACTTATACGCACTTACATGCACTTATAGGCACCTACACGCACCTACACGTACTTACACGCACTTACATGCACTTACACGCACTTACACGCACTTGCAGATACTTACATGCACTAACACGCACTTACACGCCCTTGCACATACTTACACGCACTTACACGCACTTACACGCACTTACACGCACTTACACGTACTTACACGCACTTACACGCAGTTACACGCACTTACACGCACTTACACGTACTTACACGCACTTACACGCACTAAGACGCACTTACACGCACTTACACGAACTTACATGCACGTACACACACTTATACGTACTTACACGCACTTACACACACTTTCACGCACTTTCACGCACTTACACGCACGTACACGTACTTACACGCACTTACACGTACTTACACGTACTTACATGCACTTACATGCACTTACGCGTACTTACACGCACTTACACGCACTAAGACGCACTTACACGCACTTACACGAACTTACATGCACGTACACACACTTATACGTACTTACACGCACTTACACACACTTTCACGCACTTTCACGCACTTACACGCACGTACACGTACTTACACGCACTTACACGTACTTACACGTACTTACATGCACTTACATGCACTTACGCGTACTTACACGCACTTACACGCACTAAGACGCACTTACACGCACTTACACGAACTTACATGCACGTACACACACTTATACGTACTTACACGCACTTACACACACTTACACGCACTTTCACGCACTTACACGCACGTACACGTACTTACACGCACTTACACGCACTTACACGCACTTACACGTACTAACATGCACTTACACGTACTTACACGAACTTACATTCACGTACACAAACTTATACGTACTTACACGCACTTACACACACTTTCATGCACTTACACACACTTACACACACTTACACGCATGTACACGCACTTACACGCACTTGCACGCACTTACACACACTTACATGCACTTACACGCACTTACACACATTTACACGTGCTTACACGCACTTACATGCACTTACATACACTTAAACGCACTTACTGGCACTTACACGTACTTACACGTACATACACGCACTTACACGTAATTACACGTACTTACACACACTTACACACACTTACACGCACTTATACACACTTACACGCACTTACACACACTCACAGGAACTTACACGCACTTACACAAACTTACACATACTTACACGCACTTACACGCACTTACATGCACTTACACACACTTTCTTGCACTTACACGTACTTACACGCACTTACACACACCTTCACACACTTACATGCACTTACACGAACTTACATGCACTTACACATACTTATACGCACTTATACACACTTACACGTACTTACACATGCTTACACGCAATTATACGCTATTACATGTTCTTACACAATCTTACACGTACATACACATACTTACACGCACTTACATACATTTATACACACTTACACAAACTTACACGCACTTACACACACTTACACGTACTTACACGTACTTGCACGTACTGACACGCACTTACATGCACTTATTCGCACTTATACGCACTTACACATACTTACACATACTCACACGTACTCACACGCACTCACACGCACTTCCACGTACTTATACGTACTTGCACGCACTTACACGCACTTACACACACTTACACGCACTTATATGCACTTATACGCACTTACACGCACTTACACACACTTATACGCACTTACACGCACTTACACGTACGTACACGTATTTACACGCACTTATACGTACTTACACACACTTATACGTACTTACATGCACTTACATACACTTACACGCACTTACACACACTTATATACACTTATACGCTTTTACATACACTAACACGCACTTACACGCACTTACACGCACTTACACGTACTTACACGCACTTACACGCACTTACATGCACTTACACGTACTTACACGTACACGCACATACACGCACTTATATGCACTTATACATAGTTATACGCACTTCCACGCACGTACACGAACTTACACATACGTAAACCACACTTACACGCAGTTACATGCACTTACACGCACTTACACGCACTTACACACACTTACACGTACTTACACGCACTTACATGCACTTACACGCACTGACATGCACTTACACGCACTTACACGCACTTACAGGCACTTACACATACTTACAAGTACTCACACGCACTCACACGCACTCACATGCACTTTCATGTACTTTCACGCACTTATACGTACTTACACGCAGTTACACACACTTACACGAATTCACATTCACTTATACGAACTAACACGCATTTACACGCACTTACCCGTACTTACATGTACTTACACGCACTTACACTTGCTTTCACGCACTTACACGCACTTACACGCACTTGCACGCACTTATTTGCACTTACACGTACTTACACGTACTTACACATACTTACACGCACTTACACGTACTTACACACACTTACACGCACTTACACGTACTTACATGCACTTCTACGTACTCACAGGAACTTACACGCACTTACACGAACTTACACGTACTTACACGCACTTGCACACACTTACATGCACTTACATGCACTTTCTTGCACTTACACGCACTTGCACGCACTTACACACGTGTTCACACACTTACACGCACTTACATGAACTTACATGCAATTACACACACTTACACGCACTTACACGCACTTACATAAACTTACACTCACTTAAACGCACTTGCACGCACTTACATGCACTAACACGCTCTTACACGCTCTTATGCAACCTTAGACATACTTAGACATACTTACACGCACTTCCACACACTTACACGAACTTACACGCACTTACACACGTTTACACGCACTTACACAAGCGTATACACACTTACACGCACTTACACATACTTACACACACTGACACGCACATTCACATACTTACGAGCACTCACACGCACTCACACGCACTCGCATGCACTTTCACGCACTTACACGTACTTACATGCACTATACCCACTTACTTGCACTTACTTGCACTTACACGCACTTACACGCACTCACACACACTTGTACACACTTACACGCACTTATACGCACTTACACACACTTACACACACTTACACGCACTTATATGTACTTATACACACTAACACGCACTTATACGTACTTACACGCACTTGCATGCTTTTACACGCTCTAACACACAATTACACACAATTACACGCACTCACATGCCATACATGCACTTATACTTACTTGCACGCACATACACATACTTACACACATTTACACATACTTATACGCACTTACACACACTTACACGAACTTACACGAACTTAAACCATACTTACACACACTTACACGCACTTATACACCCCTACACGCACTTACACATACTTACACACACCTACACGCACCTACACGCACTTACATGCACTTACACACACTTACACACACTTACATGCACTTACAGACACTTACATGCACTAATATACACTTACACGCATTTGCATGCACTTACACGCACTTACACGCACTTACACGGACTTACACATACTTACACACACTTACACGCACGTATACGCACTTACACGCACTTACATGAGCTTACATGAAATTATACCCAATGAAACTGCACATACACGCACTTACATGCACTTACACATACTTACACGAACTTAAACCGCACTTACACGCACTTACAAAGCCTGCACGCACTTATACGCACACACTTACACTCACTTACACGCACTTACACGAAATCATATCCACTTAAAGTACACTTATACGCACTTACACGCACTTACATGAACTTACACATAGTGACACGCACTTACAGGTACTTACACGCACTTACACAAACTTAAACTGCACTTATACGTACTTACACGCACTTACACGTACTTACACGCACTTTTAGCACTTACACGCACTTACACACACTTACACAAACTTACACATACTTACACACACTTACACTCACTTACACAAACTTAAACTGCACTTACACGCACTTACATGCACTTACACACTCTTACACGTACTCACATGCACTAATACGCACTTATACACACTTACACACACTTACATGCACTTTCACGCACTTACACACACTTACATGTACTTACACGCACTTACACACACACACACACTTTCACGTACTAACATGCACTTACACGCACTTACACAAACTTACATTCAATTAAACAAACTTACACGTACTTACACACACTTACATACACTTACATGCACTTACACACACTTATACACACTTACACGTACTTACACGTACTTACACGTACTTACAAGCACTTACATGCACGTATACATACTTACATGCACTTACACACACTTAAACGCACTTACAGGCACTTACAGGCACTTACAGGCACTTACACGCACTTACACATAATTACACGCACTCACACGCACTTACACACACTCACACACACTTACACGCAGTTACACACACACACTCACACGCACTTATACGCAATTACACATACTTACACATACTTACATACACTCACACGCACTCACACGCACTCACACGCACTTTCACGCACTTACACGTACTTACACGCACTTACACGCACTTAAACGCACTTACACGCACTTATACGCACTTACACGCACTTGCACGCACTTACACACTTACACACACATATACGCACTTACACATACTTACACGCACTTACACGTACTTACACGCACTTACACGCACTCACACTCACTTACACGCACTTACACAGACTTACACGCACTTACACGCACTTATACGTACTTACACGCACTTACACGCACTTAAACGCACTTACACGCACTTATACGCACTTACACGCACTTGCACGCACTTACACACTTACACACACATATACGCACTTACACATACTTACACGCACTTACATGCACTTACATGCACTCACACGCACTTACACGTACTTACACACACTTACACGCTTTTACACTCACTAACACTCACTTACACGCACTTACACGCACTTATATGCACTTATACGCACTTACACACACTTATACGCACTTACACGTACTTACACACACTTACATGCACTTACACATGCTTACACGCACTTACACGTACTTTCACACACTTACACGCACTTATTTGTACTTACACGTACTTACACATACTTACACACACTTACACGCACTTACACGTACTTACACACACTTACACGCACTTACACATACTTATACACACTTATACGTACTCACAGAAACTTACACGCACTTACACGAACTTACACATACTTACACCCACTTACACGCACTTACACGCACGTACACACACTTTCTTGCACTTATACGCACTTACACGCACTTACACGCACGTTCACACACTTTCACGTACTTACACAAACTTACACGCACTTACACGAACTTACACATACTTACACCCACTTACACGCACTTACACGCACGTACACACACTTTCTTGCACTTATACGCACTTACACGCACTTACACGCACGTTCACACACTTTCACGTACTTACACAAACTTACACGCAATTACACGCACTTACACGCACTTACACGCACTTACACGCACTTACACGCACTTGCACGCACTTACATGCACTAACACGCTCTTTCATGCTCTTATACGACCTTACACGTACTTACACGCACTTACACGCACTTACACGCACTTACACGCACTTACACGCACTTGCACGCACTTACATGCACTAACACGCTCTTTCATGCTCTTATACGACCTTACACGTACTTACACATTCTTACACAAACTTACACGCACTTACACGCACATACACATACTTACACGCATTTACACGCACTTACACAAACGTTTACGTACTTACACGCACTTACACATACTTACAGGCATTGACACGCACTTACACATACTTACAAGCCCTCACACGCACTCACGCGCACTCGCATGCACTTTCACGCACTTACACGTATTTACACACACTTACACACACTTACTTGCACTTATACGCACTTACACGCACTTATATGCACTTACACACACTTACACGCACTTACACGTACTTATATGTACTTACACGCACTTACACACACTGACACACACTTACACATACTAACATGCACTTACACACACTTACATGAACTTACATTCAATTAAACAAACTTACACGTACTTACACACACTTATACACACTTACATGAACTTACACACACTTACACACACTTACACGTACTTACACGTAGTTACACGCACTTACAAGCACTTACACGTACTTATACGTAATTACATGCACTTACACGCACTTAAACGCACTTACAGGCACTTACAGGCACTTAGACACACTTACACGCACATACACATACTTACACGCACTTACACGCACTTAGACGCACTTACACGCACTTACACGCACTTACATGCACTTATACGCACTTATACACACTTAGACGTACTTACACGCACTTACACGCACTTAAACGCACTTACACGCACTTATACGCACTTACACGCACTTGCACGCACTTACACACTTACACACACATATACGCACTTACACATACTTACACGCACTTACATGCACTTACATGCACTCACACGCACTTACACGTACTTACACACACTTACACGCACTTACACATTCTTGCACGCACTTACATGTACTTAGAAGCACTTACACAAACTTGAACTGCACCTACACGTACTTACACAGACTTACACGTACTTACATGCACTTTTAGCACTTACACACACTTACATGCACTTACACGAACTTACACGTACTTACACATACTTACACTCACTTACACGAACTGAAATCACACTTACACGCACGTATATGCACTTACACACTCTTACACACACTCACACGCACTAAGACACACTTACACGCACTTACACACACTCACATGCACTTTCACGCACTTACACTTACTTACACATACTTGCACGCACTTACACGCACTTACACGCACTTACACGTACTAACACACACTTACATGCACTTACATGCATTTACACACATTTACACGTGTTTACACGCACTTACACGCACTTACATGCACTTAAACGTACTTACTTGCACTTACACATACTTAAACGTACGTATACGCACTTACACGCACTTACACACACTTACACACACTTACACGCACTTATACACACTTACACGTACTTACACGCACCCACAGGAACTTACACGCACTTATACAAACTTACACATACTTACACGCACTTACACGCACTTACATGCACTTACAGGCACTTTCTTGCACTTACACGGACTTACACGCACCAACACACACTTTCACGCACTTACATGCACTTACACGAACTTACATGCACTTACACGCACTTATACGCAGTTATACGCACTTACACTTACTTACACGCACTTACATGCACTTGCACGTACTTACACGCACTTATACGCTCTTACACGTTCTTACATGATTTTACACGTACTTACACATACTTACAAGTACTTACACGTATTTACACACACTTACACACACTTACTCGCACTTATACGCACTTACACGCACTTATACACACTTACACGTACTTACACGTACTTACACGCACTTATACGCACTTATATGCACTTACACGCACTGACACGCACTTACACACACTTACACACACTTACTCGCACTTATACGCACTTACACGCACTTATACACACTTACACGTACTTACACGTACTTACACGCACTTATACGCTCTTACACGCTCTTACATGATTTTACACGTACTTACACATACTTACAAGTACTTACACGTATTTACACACACTTACACACACTTACTTGCACTTATACGCACTTACACGCACTTATATGCACTTACACACACTTACACGCACTTACACGTACTTATATGTACTTACACGCACTTACACATACTTACACATACTTACACGCACTTACACGCTTTTACATGCACTAACACGCACTTATACGCACTTACACGCACTTACACACACTTACACGCACTTATACTTACTTACACGCACTTACACGCACTTACACACATTTACACATACTTATACGCACTTACACGCACATAAACAAACTTACACACACTAAAACCATACTTACACGCACTTACACGCACTTATACGCAGTTATACGCACTTACACTTACTTACACGCACTTACATGCACTTGCACGTACTTACACGCACTTATACGCTCTTACACGTTCTTACATGATTTTACACGTACTTACACATACTTACAAGTACTTACACGTATTTACACACACTTACACAAACTTACACGCACTTACACACACTTACACGTACTTACACGTACTTAAACGCACTGACACGCAGTTACACGCACTTTTTCGCACTTATGCGCACTTACACATACTTACACGCACTTACACACACTTACACGTACTTACACGTACTTAAACGCACTGACACGCAGTTACACGCACTTTTTCGCACTTATGCGCACTTACACATACTTACACATACTCACACGTACTCACATGCACTCACATGTACTTTCACGTACTTATACGTACTTAGACGCACTTACACGCGCTTACACACACTTACACGCACTTATATGCACTTACACGCACTGACACGCACTTACACACACTTACACGCACTTACACGCACTTACACGCACTTACACGTACTTACACGCACTTATACGCACTTATATGCACTTACACACACTTATACGAACTTACATGCACTTACACGCACTTACATGCACTTACACGCACTTATACGCACTTACACGTACTTATACGCACTTACACGTACTTATACGCACTTACACGTACTTATACGCACTTACACGTACTTATACGCACTTACACGTACTTATACGCACTTACACGTACTTATACGCACTTACACGTACTTATACGCACTTACACGTACTTATACGCACTTACACGTACTTATACGCACTTACACGTACTTATACGCACTTACACGTACTTATACGCACTTACACGTACTTATACGCACTTACACGTACTTATACGCACTTACACGTACTTATACGCACTTACACGTACTTATACGCACTTACACGTACTTATACGCACTTACACGTACTTATACGCACTTACACGTACTTATACGCACTTACACGTACTTATACGCACTTACACGTACTTATACGCACTTACACGTACTTATACGCACTTACACGTACTTATACGCACTTACACGTACTTATACGCACTTACACGTACTTATACGCACTTACACGTACTTATACGCACTTACACGTACTTATACGCACTTACACGTACTTATACGCACTTACACGTACTTATACGCACTTACACGTACTTATACGCACTTACACGTACTTATACGCACTTACACGTACTTATACGCACTTACACGTACTTATACGCACTTACACGTACTTATACGCACTTACACGTACTTATACGCACTTACACGTACTTATACGCACTTACACGTACTTATACGCACTTACACGTACTTATACGCACTTACACGTACTTATACGCACTTACACGTACTTATACGCACTTACACGTACTTATACGCACTTACACGTACTTATACGCACTTACACGTACTTATACGCACTTACACGTACTTATACGCACTTACACGTACTTATACGCACTTACACGTACTTATACGCACTTACACGTACTTATACGCACTTACACGTACTTATACGCACTTACACGTACTTATACGCACTTACACGTACTTATACGCACTTACACGTACTTATACGCACTTACACGTACTTATACGCACTTACACGTACTTATACGCACTTACACGTACTTATACGCACTTACACGTACTTATACGCACTTACACGTACTTATACGCACTTACACGTACTTATACGCACTTACACGTACTTATACGCACTTACACGTACTTATACGCACTTACACGTACTTATACGCACTTACACGTACTTATACGCACTTACACGTACTTATACGCACTTACACGTACTTATACGCACTTACACGTACTTATACGCACTTACACGTACTTATACGCACTTACACGTACTTATACGCACTTACACGTACTTATACGCACTTACACGTACTTATACGCACTTACACGTACTTATACGCACTTACACGTACTTATACGCACTTACACGTACTTATACGCACTTACACGTACTTATACGCACTTACACGTACTTATACGCACTTACACGTACTTATACGCACTTACACGTACTTATACGCACTTACACGTACTTATACGCACTTACACGTACTTATACGCACTTACACGTACTTATACGCACTTACACGTACTTATACGCACTTACACGTACTTATACGCACTTACACGTACTTATACGCACTTACACGTACTTATACGCACTTACACGTACTTATACGCACTTACACGTACTTATACGCACTTACACGTACTTATACGCACTTACACGTACTTATACGCACTTACACGTACTTATACGCACTTACACGTACTTATACGCACTTACACGTACTTATACGCACTTACACGTACTTATACGCACTTACACGTACTTATACGCACTTACACGTACTTATACGCACTTACACGTACTTATACGCACTTACACGTACTTATACGCACTTACACGTACTTATACGCACTTACACGTACTTATACGCACTTACACGTACTTATACGCACTTACACGTACTTATACGCACTTACACGTACTTATACGCACTTACACGTACTTATACGCACTTACACGTACTTATACGCACTTACACGTACTTATACGCACTTACACGTACTTATACGCACTTACACGTACTTATACGCACTTACACGTACTTATACGCACTTACACGTACTTATACGCACTTACACGTACTTATACGCACTTACACGTACTTATACGCACTTACACGTACTTATACGCACTTACACGTACTTATACGCACTTACACGTACTTATACGCACTTACACGTACTTATACGCACTTACACGTACTTATACGCACTTACACGTACTTATACGCACTTACACGTACTTATACGCACTTACACGTACTTATACGCACTTACACGTACTTATACGCACTTACACGTACTTATACGCACTTACACGTACTTATACGCACTTACACGTACTTATACGCACTTACACGTACTTATACGCACTTACACGTACTTATACGCACTTACACGTACTTATACGCACTTACACGTACTTATACGCACTTACACGTACTTATACGCACTTACACGTACTTATACGCACTTACACGTACTTATACGCACTTACACGTACTTATACGCACTTACACGTACTTATACGCACTTACACGTACTTATACGCACTTACACGTACTTATACGCACTTACACGTACTTATACGCACTTACACGTACTTATACGCACTTACACGTACTTATACGCACTTACACGTACTTATACGCACTTACACGTACTTATACGCACTTACACGTACTTATACGCACTTACACGTACTTATACGCACTTACACGTACTTATACGCACTTACACGTACTTATACGCACTTACACGTACTTATACGCACTTACACGTACTTATACGCACTTACACGTACTTATACGCACTTACACGTACTTATACGCACTTACACGTACTTATACGCACTTACACGTACTTATACGCACTTACACGTACTTATACGCACTTACACGTACTTATACGCACTTACACGTACTTATACGCACTTACACGTACTTATACGCACTTACACGTACTTATACGCACTTACACGTACTTATACGCACTTACACGTACTTATACGCACTTACACGTACTTATACGCACTTACACGTACTTATACGCACTTACACGTACTTATACGCACTTACACGTACTTATACGCACTTACACGTACTTATACGCACTTACACGTACTTATACGCACTTACACGTACTTATACGCACTTACACGTACTTATACGCACTTACACGTACTTATACGCACTTACACGTACTTATACGCACTTACACGTACTTATACGCACTTACACGTACTTATACGCACTTACACGTACTTATACGCACTTACACGTACTTATACGCACTTACACGTACTTATACGCACTTACACGTACTTATACGCACTTACACGTACTTATACGCACTTACACGTACTTATACGCACTTACACGTACTTATACGCACTTACACGTACTTATACGCACTTACACGTACTTATACGCACTTACACGTACTTATACGCACTTACACGTACTTATACGCACTTACACGTACTTATACGCACTTACACGTACTTATACGCACTTACACGTACTTATACGCACTTACACGTACTTATACGCACTTACACGTACTTATACGCACTTACACGTACTTATACGCACTTACACGTACTTATACGCACTTACACGTACTTATACGCACTTACACGTACTTATACGCACTTACACGTACTTATACGCACTTACACGTACTTATACGCACTTACACGTACTTATACGCACTTACACGTACTTATACGCACTTACACGTACTTATACGCACTTACACGTACTTATACGCACTTACACGTACTTATACGCACTTACACGTACTTATACGCACTTACACGTACTTATACGCACTTACACGTACTTATACGCACTTACACGTACTTATACGCACTTACACGTACTTATACGCACTTACACGTACTTATACGCACTTACACGTACTTATACGCACTTACACGTACTTATACGCACTTACACGTACTTATACGCACTTACACGTACTTATACGCACTTACACGTACTTATACGCACTTACACGTACTTATACGCACTTACACGTACTTATACGCACTTACACGTACTTATACGCACTTACACGTACTTATACGCACTTACACGTACTTATACGCACTTACACGTACTTATACGCACTTACACGTACTTATACGCACTTACACGTACTTATACGCACTTACACGTACTTATACGCACTTACACGTACTTATACGCACTTACACGTACTTATACGCACTTACACGTACTTATACGCACTTACACGTACTTATACGCACTTACACGTACTTATACGCACTTACACGTACTTATACGCACTTACACGTACTTATACGCACTTACACGTACTTATACGCACTTACACGTACTTATACGCACTTACACGTACTTATACGCACTTACACGTACTTATACGCACTTACACGTACTTATACGCACTTACACGTACTTATACGCACTTACACGTACTTATACGCACTTACACGTACTTATACGCACTTACACGTACTTATACGCACTTACACGTACTTATACGCACTTACACGTACTTATACGCACTTACACGTACTTATACGCACTTACACGTACTTATACGCACTTACACGTACTTATACGCACTTACACGTACTTATACGCACTTACACGTACTTATACGCACTTACACGTACTTATACGCACTTACACGCACATAAACAAACTTACACACACTAAAACCATACTTACACGCACTTACACGCACTTACACACACCTACACGCACTTACACGCACTTACACACATCTACACACACCTACACACACTTACATGCACTTAAACACACTTACTTGTACTTACACGTACTTACAGACACTCACATGCACTAACACACACTTACACACACTTGCACGCACTTACACATACTTACACGCACTTATACGGACTTACACACACTTACACGCACTTACACGCACGTATACACACTTACACGTACTTACACGAGGTAACATTAAATTATACCCAATTAAACTGCACATACACGCACTTATACACACTTAGACGCACTTACACGCACTTACACGCACTTACATGCACTTACACGAACTTAAACAACACTTACACGCACTTACACATACTTACACGCACTTGCACGCACTTACACGCACACACATACACACTTACACGAACTTGCACGAAATTATATCCACTTAAAGTGAACTTACACGTACTTACACGCACTTATACTTACTTACACGCACTTATACGTACTTACACGCACTTTCACACACTTACACACACTTATACGCTGTTACATACACTTACATACACTTACACGTACTTACACGCACTTACACACACTTACACTCACTTACACGCACTTACACATTCTTGCACGCACTTACATGTACTTAGAAGCACTTACACAAACTTGAACTGCACCTACACGTACTTACACAGACTTACACGTACTTACATGCACTTTTAGCACTTACACACACTTACATGCACTTACACGAACTTACACGTACTTACACATACTTACACTCACTTACACGAACTGAAATCACACTTACACGCACGTATATGCACTTACACACTCTTACACACACTCACACGCACTAAGACACACTTACACGCACTTACACACACTCACATGCACTTTCACGCACTTACACTTACTTACACATACTTGCACGCACTTACACGCACTTACA
>SZWC01002303.1:50420-93737 GCA_023375785.1 Penium margaritaceum | reverse complement strand
CACTTACACACACTTACACGCACTTACACGCACTTACACGCACTTACACGCACTTACACGCACTTACACGCACTTACACGAACTTAAATCGCACTGATACGTACAAACACACACTTACACGCACTTACACGCACTTACACGCACTTACACGCACACACTTACACGCACGTACACGAACTTACACAAAATTATATCCACTTGAAGTGCACTTACATGCACGTACACGCACTAACATGCACTTACACATACTTACACGCACTTACAGGTACTTACAGGCACTTACACAAACTTAAACTGTACTTACACGCACTTACACGTACTTACACATACTTACACGCACTTTTAGAACTTACACACATTTACACGCACTTACACGTACTTACACGTACAAACTTACACTTACACGCACTTACACAAATTTACATTCAATTACACAAACTTACACGTACTTACACGCACTTACACACACTTACATGAACTTACATACACTTACACACACTTACACGCACTTACACGCACTTACACGCACTTACAAGCACTTACACGCACTTATACGTACTTACACCCACTTACACGTACCTACACAAAGTAACACTCACACGCACTTACACGCACTTACACGCACTTACACGCACTTCCACAAACTAACACTCACTTACACAAACTTACACGTACTTACACGCACTTACACGCACTTACAGGCACTCACACACACTTACACGCACTTACACGCACTTACACATACTTATACGCACTTACACGCACTTAAACGCACCTATATGTACTTGCACGCACTTACATGCACTTACACGCACTTACACGCACTTACACGCACTTACACACACTTACACGCACTTACACGCACTTACACGTACTTACACGCACTTACACACACTTACACGTACTTACACACACTTACACGCACTTACACGCACTTACACGTACTTACACGCACTTACACACACTTACACGTACTTACACACACTTACACGCACTTACACGCACTTACACGTACTTACACGCACTTACACACACTTACACGTACTTACACACACTTACACGCACTTACACGCACTTACACGTACTTACACGCACTTACACACACTTACACGTACTTACACACACTTACACGCACTTACACGCACTTACACGTACTTACACGCACTTACACACACTTACACGTACTTACACACACTTACACGCACTTACACGCACTTACACGTACTTACACGCACTTACACACACTTACACGTACTTACACACACTTACACGCACTTACACGCACTTACACGTACTTACACGCACTTACACACACTTACACGTACTTACACACACTTACACGCACTTACACGCACTTACACGTACTTACACGCACTTACACACACTTACACGTACTTACACACACTTACACGCACTTACACGCACTTACACGTACTTACACGCACTTACACACACTTACACGTACTTACACACACTTACACGCACTTACACGCACTTACACGTACTTACACGCACTTACACACACTTACACGTACTTACACACACTTACACGCACTTACACGCACTTACACGTACTTACACGCACTTACACACACTTACACGTACTTACACACACTTACACGCACTTACACGCACTTACACATACTTATACGTACTTACACGCACTTACACGTACTTACACGTACTTACATGCACTTACACGCTCTTACACGTTCTTACACGACCTTACACGTACTTACACATACTTACACGCACTTACACGCACTTACACGCACTTACACGCACTTACATGTATTTACATACACTGACACAAACTTACACGCACTTACACACACTTACACGCATTTACACACACTTACACACACTGACACACACTTACACACACTTACACATACCTACACATACTTACATGCTCTCACACGCACTCACACGCACTCACACGTACTTACATGCACTTACACGCACTTACACGCACTTACACGCTCTTACACATACTTACATGCACTTACACGAGCCAACATGAAATAAAACCCAATTAAATTGCACTTACACGCACTTACAGGCACTTAGACGCACTCACACGCACTTACACGCACTTACACGCACTTACACGAACTTAAACCGCACTTACACGTACTTACACACACTTACACACACTTACACGCACTTACACGCACACACTTACACGCACGTACACGAACTTACACAAAATTATATCCACTTAAAGTGCACTTACACGCACGTACACGCACTAACATGCACTTACACATACTTACACGCACTTACAGGTAATTACAGGCACTTACACAAACTTAAACTGCACTTACACGCACTTACACGTACTTACACGTACTTACACGCACTTTTAGCACTTACACACATTTATACGCACTTACACGAACTTACACGTACTTACACGCACTTACACTCACTTACATGAACGTAAACTGCACTTACACGCACTTACATGCACTTTTACACTCTTACATGCACTCACACGCACCAACACGCACTTACACGCACTTACATACACTTGCACGCAGTTTCATGCACGTACACGTACTTACACGTACTTACACGCACATACACGCACTTACACGTACTTACACGTACAAACATACACTTACACGCACTTACACGAACTTACATTCAACTACACAAACTTACACGTACTTACACGCACTTACACACACTTACATGCACTTACATACACTTACACACAGTTACACGCACTTACACGCACTTACACGCACTTACAAGCACTTACACGCACTTATACGCACTTACACCCACTTACACGTACCTACACAAACTAACACTTACATGCACTTACACGCACTTACACGTAATCACACAAACTAACACTCACTTACACGAACTTACACGTACTTATACGCACTTACACGCACTTACACGCACTTATAGGCACTTACACACACTTACACGCACTTACACGCACTTAGACATACTTACACGCACTTACACGCACTTATATGTACTTACACGCACTTACATGCACTTACACGCACATACACACACTTACACGGACTTACATGCACTCACAGGAACTTACACGCACTTATACAAACTTACACATACTTACACGCACTTACACGCACTTACACGCACTATCGTGCACTTTCTTGCACTTACACATAGGTACAAGTACTTACACGCACTTTCACGCACTTACATGCACTTACACGAACTTACACGCACTTACACGGACTCACACACACTTATACATAATTACATGCACTTACACGCACTTATGCATACTTACATGCACTTGCACGTTCTTACACGTTCTTATACGACCTTACACGTACTTACACATACTTACACGCACTTACACGCACTTACATGCACTTACACGCATTTATAGACACACAAAATTACACGCACTTACACACACTTATACGCACTTACACACACTTACACACACTGACACACACTTACACACACTTACACATACTTACACATACTTACATGCACTCACATGCACTCACACGCACTCACACGCACTTTCACGCACTTACACGTACTTACACGCACTTACACGCACTTACACGCACTTACACGCACTTACACGTACTTACACACACTTACACACACTTACACGTACTTATACGCACTTACACACACTTACACGTACTTACATGCACTTACACACACTTCCACACACTTATATGCACTTACACGCACTTACACACTTTTACACACACTAACATGCACTTATACGCACTTACACACACTTACACGCACTTACACACACTTACACGTACTTACACTTACTTACACGTACTTACACGCACCTACACATAATTATACGCACTTACACGCACTTACACAAACATACACATACTTAAACCACACTTACACGCAGTTACATGCACTGACACGTACTTATACGTACTTACACACACTTACACGTACTTACACGCACTTACATGCACTCACACATATTTACGAGCACTCAGACGCACTCACACGCACTCACATGCACTTTCACGCACTTATATAAACTTATACGCACTTACACGCACTTACACGCACTTACAGACACTTACATGCACTAACACGCACTTACATGTACTTGCATGCACTTACACACACTTACACGCACTCATACACACTTACACGCACTCACACGCACCTTCACGCACTTACACACACTTACACAAACTGAAATTCACTTGCACGAACTTACACGCACTTACACGCACTTACCCGCACTTACACGCACTTACACGCACTTATACGCACTTACATGTACTTACACGTACTTACATGCACTTACATGCACTTATACGCACTTACACACACTTATGCACACTTACACGCACTTACACAAACATACATGCACTTATTTGCACTTACACATACTTACACGTACTTACACGCACTTACACGCACTTATACGCACTTACACACACTTACATGTACTTACACGCACTTACACATACTTACACGTACTCACAGGAACATACATGCACTTACACAAACTTTCACATACTTACACGCACTTACACACACTTATACGCACTTACACGCACGTTCACATACTTACACACACTTATACGAACTTATACGCAATTACACGCACTTACATGCACTTACACGCACTTACACGCACTTACACGCACTTACACGCACTTACACGCACTTACATACACTAAAACACTATTACACACTCTTATACGACCTTACACATACTTATACATACTTACACGTACTTACACGCACTTATACGCACTTACACGTACTTACACGCATTTACACGCACTTACACAAACGTATACGTACTTACACGCACTTTCAAGTACTTACACACACTGACACGCACTGACACGCACTTACATGCACTTCCACGCACTTGCACATACTTACGAGCACTCACACGCACTCACACGCACTCGCACACACTTTCACACACTTACACATACTTACACGTACTTACACGTACTTACACGTACTTACACGCACTAATACACACTTACACGCACTTACACACACTTACACGCACTTACATACACTTACACGCACTTACACGTACTTATATGCACTTACACGCACTTACACGCACTTACACGCACTTACACGCACTTACACGCTTTTATACGCACTAACACGCACTTACACGCTCTTACACGCACTTACACATACTTACACGCAATCATACTTACTTAGACGCACTTACACGCACTTACACGCATGTACACATACTTATACACACTTACACGCACTTACACGAGCATACACAAAAGTACACCCACATAAACTGCACTTACACACACTCTCACACACTTAGACGTACTTACACGCACTTACACTTACACGTACTTACTCGCACTTACACGAACTTAAACCGTACTTACACGTACTTATACACACTTACATGCACTTACACACACTTAACACACACTTATACGCACTTACACAAACTTACACGTACTTACACGCACTTACACGCTTTTACACGCACTTACACGCACTTACAAGCACTTACATGCACTTACACGCACTTACACGTACTTACACGTACTTACTTGCACTTACCCGACTTACACCCACTTACACGCACTTACACGCACTTACACGTATTTACGTGCACTTACACGTACTTACAGACACTGACTTGCAGTTCCACGTACTTACACGTACTTACACGTACTTACACGCACTTACACATACTTACACGCACTTATACGCGCTTACACGAACTTAAACTACACTTACACACACTTACACACACTAACACGCACTTACACGCACTTACACGCACTTTTAGCACTTACACGCACTTACACGCATTTACACAAACTTACACGTACTTACACGTACTTACACTCACTTACACAAACTCAAACCGCACTTATACACTTACATGCACGTACACGCTCTTACACACACTCACACGCACTAACACGCACGTACACGCACTCACACATACTTACACGCATTTACACACACTTACACACACTTACATGCACTTACACGCATTTACATGTACTTACACGTACTTACACGTACTTACACGTACTTACATGCACTTACACGCACGTACACGCCCATACACGGACTTACATTCACTTGCACAAACTTACCCATACTTACACGCATTTACACGTACCTACACATACTTACACGTACCTACACGCACCTACATGCACATACACGTACTTACACACACTTACACGTACTTACACGCACTTACATACACATATACACACTAACACGCACTTGCACGCACTTACACGCACTTACACGCACTTACACGCACTTAGTCGCACGTACACTCACTTACACGCACTTACACACACTAATACAAACTTACCCGAAATTACACCGACTTAAACTGTACGTACATGCACTTACACGCACTTAGACACACTTACACGCACATACACACACTTACACGTACTTACACGAACTTAAACCGCACTTACATGCACTTACACACGCTTACACGCACTTACACGCACTTACACGCAGTTACACGCACTTACACAAACTTACACGTACTTACATACACTTACACGCACTTACACGCACTTACTCGCACTTACATGTACTTACACGCACTTACACACTCTTACATGTACTTACACGCACTTACACGCACTAACATGCACTTACATGCACTTACATGCACTTACACGCACTTACATGCTCTTACACGCACTTACACGCTTTTATACACACTTACACACACTAATAGACACTTACACACCCTTATACACACTTACACGCACTTATACGCAATTATATGCACTTACATACACTTAGACGCACTTACCCGCACTTAAACGCACTTACACACATTTACACGATATTATACGCACTTTCACCACACTTACACGCAATTACACATACTTACATGCACTTACACGCACTTACACGTACGTACATGTACTTACACGCACTTAGATGTACTTACACGCTATTACACGCACTTACATGCACTTACATGCACTTACACGCACTTTCACGCACTTACACGCACTTACACGCACTCACACGTACTTACACACACTTACACACACCTACACGCACCTACACGCACTTACACACACTTACACGCACTTAGACATACTTACACGCACTTACACACACTTACACGCACTAATACACACTTATACGTACTTGTACGTACTTACACGCACTTGTACGCACTTACACGCACTTACACACACTTCCACACACTTACACACACTTACACACACTTACACGTACTTACACACACTTACACGCACTTACACGAACTTACACAAAACTACACCCACTTAAAGTGCACTTACACACACTAACACACACTTACACGCACTTACGCATACTTACATGCACTTACACTCACTTAAACTCACTTACACGGACTTAAACCGTACACACACGCACTTACACACACTTATATTGATATTAACACGAGTCAGCCACGGTCAGAGTGTCCAATCACAGTGCAGATGTACTAGGCATGATCTTACAGGTACAAACAAGGTAGAATACTGGTGGCTTGGTGTGGCTATTGTACGCAATGCCTTGACAAAGTTGGCATGTGCCACTGACCATGACCACAAATGTATCCAAGTGACATTTACCTCTATTGATCATAACACGAGACTGCCACGGTCAGAGTGCCCAATCACAGTGCACATCTAATATGCATGACCTTGCATGCATAAACAAGGTATGAAACCTGTAGCTTGGCACGGCTTATGTGCGCAATGCCTTGACAATGTTGGCATGTGCCACTGACCATGACCACAAATGTATCCAACTGACTTTTACTTCTATTCATCATAACACCAGTCAGCCACGGTCAGAGTGTTCAATCACAGTGCAGATGTACTAGGCATACTCTCGCAGGTACAGACAAGGTAGAATACTGGTGGCTCGGTGTGGCTATTGTGCGCAATGCCTAGACAAAGGCGGCATGTGCCACCAACCATGACCACAACGTTTACCAAGTGAATTTAACTTCTACGAATCGTAACACGAGTCAGCCATGGTCAGGATGCCCAATCACAGTACACATCTAAGATGCATGATCTTGCAGGCATAAACAAAAAAAAGAACCAATGGCTTGGCACGGCTATTGTGCGCAATGCCTTGACAAAGTTGGCATGTGCCACTGAACATGACCACAAAGTTTACCACGATACTTTAACTTATACGAATCGTAACACGAGTCAGCCACGGTCAGAGTGCCCAATCACAGTGCACATCTAATATGACTGACCTTACAGGTATAAACAAGGTAAAAAACCGGTGGCTCCGCACGGCTATTGTGCGCAATGCCTTGACAATGTTGGCATATGCCACTGACCATGACCACAAAGTTTACCGAGTACCTTGAACGACCATGAATCAGAACACGAGTCAGCCACGGTTGGAGTGTCCAATCACAGTGCAGATGTACTAGGCATGATCCTGTAGGTGCAAACGAGGTATAATAATGGTGGCTCGGTGTGGTGATTGTGCGCAATGCCTTGACAAAGTTGGCATGTGCCACTGACCATGACCACAATGTCTACCAAGTGACTTTAACGTATACGAATCGTAACACGAGTCAGCCACAGTCAGAGTGCCCAATCACAGTTTAGATTTACGAGGCATGACCTTACATGTATAAACAAGGTAAAAAACCGGTGGCTTGGCACGGCTATTGTGCGCATTGCCTTGACAAAGTTGGCATGTGCCATTGACCATGACCACAATGTTTACCAAGTACCTTCAACGACTATGAATCTTTACATGAGTCAGCCACGGTCAGAGTGTCCAATCACGGTGCAGATATACCGGGCATGACCTTGCAGATAAAAACAAGGTAGCATACTGGCGGCTCGGTGTGACTATTGTGCGCAATGCATTGACAAAGCTGGCATGTGCCACTGACCATGACCACAAATGTATCCAAGTGACTTTTACTTCTACTGATCATAACACAAGTCAGCCACTGTCAGAGTGTCCAATCACAGTGCAGATGTACTAGGCATGATCTTGCAGGTTCAAACAAGGTAGAATACTGGTGGCTCGTTGTGGCTATTGTGCGCAATGCCTTCACAAAGTTGGCATGTGCCACTGACCATGACCACATAGTTTACCAAGTGACTTTAACTTCTACGAATTGAAACACGAGTCAGCCACGGTCAGAGTGCCCAATGACATTGTACATCTAATATGCATGACCTTGCAGGTATAAACAAGGTAACAATCCGGTGGCTTGGCACGGCTATTGTATGCAATGCCTTGACAAAGTTGGCATGTGCCACTGACCATGACCACAAAGTTTACCAAGTACCTTAAACTGCTATTGATCATAACAAGAGTCAGCCACGGTCAAAGTGTCCAATCACAGTGCACATGTACTAGGCATGATCTCGCAGGTGCAAACAAGGTATAATACTGGTGGCCCAGTGTGGCTATTTTGCGCAATGCCTTGACAAAGTTGGCATGTGCCACTGACCATGACCACAATGTCTACCAGGTGACTTTAACTTATACGAATCGTAACACGAGTCAGCCACAGTCAGAGTGCCCAATCACAGTTCAGATTTACTAGGCATGACCTTACAGGTATAAACAATGTCAGAAACCGGTGGCTTGGCACGGCTACTGTGCGCAATGCCTTGACAAAGTTGGAATGTGCCACTGACCGTGACCACAATGTTTACCAAGTACCTTCAACGGCTATGAATCTGAACACGAGTCAGCCACGGTCAGAGTGTCCGATCACAGTGCAGATATACCGGGCATGACCTTGCAGATACAAACAAGGTAGAATACCGGTGGCTCGGTGTGACTATTGTGCGTAATTCATTGACAAAGCTGGCATGTGCCACTGACCATGACCACAAATGTATCCAAGTGACTTTTACTTCTACTGATCATAACACAAGTCAGCCACTGTCAGAGTGTCCAATCACAGTGCATATGTACTAGGCATGATCTTGCAGGTGCAAACAAGGTAGAATAATGGTGGCTCGGTGTGGCTATGGTGCGCAATGCCCTGACAAAGTTGGCATGTGCTACTGACCATGACCACAAATGTATCAAAGTGACCTTTACTTCTATTGATCATAACACGAGTTAGCCACGGTCAGAGTGTCCAATCATAGTGCAGATGTACTAGGCATGATCTTGCTGGTACAAGCAATTTAGAATACTGGTCTCTAGGTGTGGCTATTGTGCACAATGCCTTCACAAAGTTGGCATGTGCCACTGACCATGACCACATAGTTTACCAAGTGACTTTAACTTGTACGAGTTGTAACACGAGTCAGCCACGGTCAGAGTGCCCAATGACATTGCACATCTAATATGCATGACCTTGCAGGTATAAAAAAGGTACAAACCCGGTGGCTTGGCACGGCTATTGTATGCAATGCCTTGACAAAGATGGCATGTGCCACTGACCATGACCACAAAGTTTACCAAGTACCTTAAATTGCTAGTGATCATAACACGAGTCAGCCACAGTCAGAGTGTCCAATCACAGTGCAGATGTACTAGGCATGATCTTGTAGGTTCAAACAAGGTAGAATACTGGTGGCTCGGTGTGGCTGTTGTGCGCAATGCCTTGACAAGGTTGGCATGTGCCACTGACCATGACAACAATGTTTACCAAGTGACTTTAACTTATACGAATTGTAATACGAGTCAGCAACAGTCAGAGTGCCCAATCACAGTTCAGATGTACTAGGCATAAACTTGCAGGTATTAACTAGGTCAAAAACTGCTGGCTTGGCACGGTTACTGTGCGCAATGCCTTGACAAAGTTGGCATGTGCCACTGACCATGACCACAAAGTCTACCAAGTACCTTAAACGGCTATGAATCTTAACACGAGTCAACCATGGTCAGAGTGGTGAATCACAGTTCATATATACTAGGCATGATCTTGCAGGTGCAAACAAGGTAGAATACTTGTGGCTTGGTGTGGCTATTGTGCGCAATGCCTTGACAAAGTTGGCATGTGCCACTGACCATGACCACATAGTCTACCAAGTGACTCATATCTACGAATTGTAACACGAGTCAGCCACAGTCAGAGTGCCCAATGACATTGCACATCTAGTATGCATGACGTTGCAGGTATAAACAAGGTAAAAAACCGGTGGCTTGGCACGGCTATTGTATGCAATGCCTTGACAAAGTTGGCATGTTCCACTGACCATTACCACAAAGTTTACCAAGTACCTTAAACGGCTATGAATCATAACACGAGTCAGCCACGGTCAGAGTGTCCAATCACACTGCAGATATACTGGGCATGACCTTGCAGGAATAAACAAGGTAGAATATTGGTGGCTCGGCGTGGCTATTGTGTGCAATGCCTTGACAAAATTGGCATGTGCCACTGACCATGACCACAAAGTTTACCATGTGACTTGAACTTCTACAAATCGTAACACGAGTCAGCCACGGTCAGAGTGTCCAATCAGAGTGCAGGTGTACTAGGCATGATATTGCAGGTGCAAACAAGGTAGAATACTGGTGGCTCGGTGTGGCTATTGTGCGCAATGCCTTGACAAAGTTGGCATGTCCCACTGACCATGACCACATGTTTACCAAGTGACTTGAACTTCTACAAATTGTAACACGAGTCAGCCATGGTCAGAGTGCCCAATGACATTGCACTTCTTATATGCATGACCCTGCAGCTATAAACAAGGTAAAAAACCGGTGGTTGTGCACGATTATTGTAAGCAATGCCTTGACAAAGTTGGCATGTGCCACTGATCATAACCACAATATTGACATAGCACCTTAAACGGCTATGAATCATAACACGAGTCAGCCACGGTCAGAGTGTCCAATCGCAATGCAGATATACTGGGCATGACTTTGCAGGTATAAACAGGGTAGAACACTGGTGGCTCGGTGTGGCTATTGTGCGCAATGCCTTGACAAAGTTGGCATGTGCCACTGACCATGACCACAAATGTATCCAAGTGACGTTTACTTCTATTAATCATAACACGAGTCAGCCACAGTCAGAGTGTCCAATCACAGTGTAGATGTACTAGGCATGATCTTGCAGGTTCAAACAAGGTAGAATACTGGTGGCTGGGTGTGGCTATTGTGCGCAATGCCTTGACAAAGTTGGCATCTGCCACTGACAATGACCCCAATGTTTACCAAGTGACTTTAACTTATACGAATCGTAACACGAGTCAGCCATATTCAGAGTGCTAAATCACAGTTCAGATGTAGTAGGCATGACCTTGTAGGTATAAACAATGTCAAAAACCGGTGGCTTGGCACGGCTACTGTGCGCAATGCCTTGTCAAAGTTGGCATGTGCCACTGACCATGACCACAAAGTGTACCAAGTACCTTAAATTGCTATGAATTTTAACACGAGTCAGCCACGGGCAGAGTTTCCAATCACAGTGCAGATATACTGGGCATGACCTTAAAGGTATAAACAATGTGGAATAGTGGTGGCTCGGTGTGACTATTGTGCGCAATGCCTTGACAAAGTTGAGATGTGCCACTGACCATGGCCACAAATGTATCCAAGTGACTTTTACTTCTATTGATTATAACACGAGTCAGCCACGGTCAGAGTGTCCAATCACAGTGCACATTTACTAGGCATGCGTTTGCAGGTTCAAACAAGGTAGAATACTGGTGGCTCGGTGTGGCTGTTGTGCGCAATGCCTTGACAAAGCTAGCATGTGCCACTGGCCATGACCACAAAGTTTACCAAGTAACTTTAACTTCTACGAATTGTAACACGAGTCAGCCATGGTCAGAGTACCCAATCACAGCGCACATCTAATATGCATGACCTTGCAGGTATAAACAAGGTAAAAAACCAGTGGCTTGGTACAGCTTTTGTGCGCAATGCCTTGACAAATTTGGTATGTGCCACTGACCATGACCATAAAGTTTAGCAAGTACATTGAACGGCTATGAATCATAACAGGAATCAGCCACGGTCACAGTGTCCAATCACAGTGCAGATGTACTGGGCATGACTTTGTAGGTATAAACAAGCTAGAATAATGGTGGCTCGGTGTGGCTATTATGCGCAATGCCTTGACAAAGTTGGCATGTGCCACCGACCATGACCACAAATGTACCCAAGTGACGTATACTTCTATTGATCATAACACTAGTCAGCCACGGTCAGAGTGTCCAATCATAGTGCAGATGTACTAGGGATGATCTTGCAAGAATAAACAAGGTAGAATACTGGTGGCTCGGTGGGGCTATTGTGCGCAATGCCTTGACAAAGATGGCATGTGCCTCTGACCATGACCACAAAGTGTACCAACTGACTTTAATTTCTACGATTCGTAACACGAGGCAGCTATGGTCATAGTGCCCAATCACATTGCACCTCTAATATGCATGACCTTGCAGGTATAAACAAGGTAAAAACCCGGTGGCTTGGCTCGGCTATTGAGCGCAATGCCTTGACAAAGTTGGCATGTGCCACTGACCATGACCACAACGTTTACCAAGTACCTTAAACGACTATGAATCATAACACGAGTCAGCCACTGTCAGAGTGTCCGATCACAGTACAGATATACTGGGCATGACCTTGCGGGTATAAACAAGGTAGAATGCTGGTGGATCGGTGCGGCTATTGTCCGCAATGCCTTGACAAAGTTGGCATGTGCCACTGACCATGACCACAAATGTATCCCAGTGACTTTTACTTCTATTGATCATAACACGAGTCAGCCACGGTCAGGGTGTCCAATCACAGTGCAGATGTACTAGGCATGATCTTACAAGGCAGAATACTGGTGGCTATGTGTGGCTATTGTGTGCAATGCCTTGACAAATTTGGGATGTGCCACTGATCATAAAAACAAAAGTTACCAAGTGACTTTAACTTCTCCGAATTGTAACACGAGTTGGCTACGGTCAGAGTGCCCAATCACAGTTCAGATATACTAGGCATGACCTTGCAGGTATAAACAAGGCAAAAATGGTGGTTTGGCACGGCTATTGTGCGCAATGCCTTGACAAAGTTGGTATGTGCCACTGATCATGACCACAAAGTTTACCAAGTACATTAAACGGCTATGAATCATAACACGAGTCAGCCATGGTCCGAATATCCAATCACAGTGCAGATATACTGGGCATGACCTTACAGGTATAAACAACGTAGAATACGGGTTTCTCAGTGTGGCTATTGTGTGCAATCCCTTGACAAAGTTGGCATGTGCCACTGACCATGACCACAAAGGTCTCCAAGTGACTTTTACTTCTATTGATCATAACACGAGTCAGCCACGGTCAGAATGTCCAATCACAGTGCAGATGTATTAGGCATGATCTTGCGGGTGTAAAAAAGGTAGAATACCGGTGGATTGGCACGGCTATGGTGCGCAATGCCTTGACAAAGTTGGCATGTGCCACTGATCATGACCACAAAGATTTCCAAGTACATCAAACGGCTATGAATCATAACACGAGTCAGCCACGACCAGAGTGTCCAATCACAGTGCAGATATACTCGTCATGACCTTGCAGGTATAAACAAGGTATAATACTGGTGGCTCAGTGTGGCCATTGTGCGCAATGCCTTGACAAAGTTGGCATGTGCCATTGACCATGACCAGAAATGTATCCAAGTGAGTTTTACTTCTATTAATCATAACACGAGTCAGCCATGGTCAGAGTGTCCAATCACAGTGCAGATGTACTAGGCATAATCATGCAGGTGCAAAAAAGGTAGAATACCGGTGGCTCGGTGTGGCTATTGTGCGCAATGCCTTGACAAAGTTGGCATGTGACACTGACCATGACCACAAAGATTACCAAGTGACTTTAATTTATACGAATCATGACACGAGTCAGCCACGGTCAGAGTACCCAATCACAATGCACATCTAATATGCATGACCTTGCAGGTATGAACAGGGTAAAAAACCGGTGTCTTGGGACGGCTATTGTGCGCAATGCCTTAACAAAGTAGGCATGTGCCATCGACCATGACCACAAAGTTTACCAAGTTACGTTAACTTCTACAAATTGTAACACAAGTCAGCCACAGTCAGAGTGCCCAATCACAGTTAAGATGTACTAGGCATGACATTGAAGGTATAAAAAAGGTAAAAAACCGGTGGCTTGGCACGGCTATTGTGCGCAATGCCATGAAAAAGTTGGCATGGGCCACTGACCATGACCAGAAAGTTTACCAAGACTCTTAAACGGCTTTGAATCATAACACGAGTCAGCCACGGTCACAGTGTCTAATCACAGTGCATATATACTAGGCACGACCTTACAATTATAGAAAAGGTAGAAAACTGGTGGCTTGGTGTGGCTATTGCGTATAATGCCCTGACAAGGTTGGCATGTGCCACTGACCATGACCACAAATGTATCCAGGTGACTTTTACTTCTATTGATCATAACACGAGTCAGCCATGGTCAGGATATCCAATCAGAGTGCAGATGTACTAGGCATCATATTCCAGGTGCAAACGAGGCAGAATACTGGTGACTCGGTGTGGCTATTGTGCGCAATACCTTGGCAAAGCTGGCATGTGCCACTGACCATGACCACAAAGTTTACCAAGTGACTTTAACGTCTACGAATCGTAACACGAGTCAGCATGAGTCAGAGTGCCCAATCACAGTTCAGATGTAGTAAGCATGACCTTGCAGGTATAGACAAGGTAAAAAACCGGTGGCTTGGCACGGCTATTGTGCGCATTACCTTGACAAAGCTGGCATGTGCCACTGACCATGACCACGAACTTTACCATGTACCTTAAACGGCTATGCATCATAACACGGGTCAGCCACGGTCAGAGTGTCCAGTCACAGTGCAGATGTACTAGGCATGACCTTGCAGGTATAGACAAGGTAAACAACCGGTGGCTTTGTGTGGCTATTGTGCGCAATGCCTTGACAAAGTTGGCATGTGCCACTGACCATGACCACAAATGTATCCAAGTGACGTTTACTTCTATTGATCATAACACGAGAAAGCCACTGTCAGTGTGTCCAAACAAAGAACAGATGTACTAGGCATGATCTTGCAGGTGCAAACAAGATAGAATACTGGTGGCTCGGTGTGTGCAATGCCTGGATAAAGTTGGCATGTGCCACTCACCATGGCCACAATGTTTACCAAGTGAATTTAATGTCTACGAATTGTAAGACGAGTCAGCCACGGTCAGAGTGCCCAATCACAGCGTACATCTAATATGCATGACCTTGCAGGTATAAGCAATGTAAAAGACCGGTGACTTGGCACGCCTATTGTGCGCAATGCCTGTACAAAGTTGGCATGTGCCATTGACCATGACCACAAAGTTTACCAAGTCCACTAAACGGCTATGAATCATAACACGAGTCAGCCACGGTCAGAGTGTCAAATCACAGTGCAGATATACTGGACATGACCTGGTAGGTATAAACAAGGTAGAATTCTGGTGGCTCAGTTGGCTATTTTGCGCAATGCCTTGACAAAGTTGGCACGTGCCACTGACCATGACCAAGAATATATCCAGGTGACTTTTACTTCTATCGATCATAACACGAGTCAGCCACGGTCAGAGTCTCCAATCACAGTGCAAATGTACTAGGCATGATCTTGCAGGTACAAACAAGGTAGAATATGGTGGCTCAGTATGGCTATTGTGCGAAATGCCTTGACAAAGTTGGCATGTGCCACTGACCATGACCACAAAGCTTACCAAGTGACTTTAACTTCTACGAAACGTAACACGAGGCAGCCACCGTCAGAATGCCCAATCACAGTTCAGATGTATTAGGCATGACCTCGCAGGTATAAACAAGGTAAAAAATCGGTGGCTCGGCACGGCTATTGTGCGCAATGCCTTGACAAAGTTGGCATATGCTACTGACCATGACCACAAAGTTTACCAAAGACCTTAAACGGTTATGAATCATAACACAAGTCAGCCACGGTCAGATTGTCCAATCACAGTGTACATATACTGGGCATGACCTTGCACGTACAAACAAGGTAGAATACTGGTGGCTCGATGTGGCTATTGTGCGCAATGCCTTGACAAAGTTGGCATGTGCCACTGACCATGACCATAAATGTATCCAAGTGAATTTTACTTCTATTGATCATAACACGAGTCACTTTAACTTCTACGAATTTTGACACGAGTCAGCCACAATCAGAGTGCCCAATCACAACTCAGATGTACTAGGTATGACCTTGCAGGTATAAAGAGGGTAAAAACCCGGTGTCTTGGCACGGCTATTGTGCGCAATGCCTTGACAAAGTTGGCATGGGCCACTGACCATTACCACAAAGTTTACCAAGTACCTTAAACGGCTATGAATCATAACACGAGTTGGCCACGGTCAGAGTGTCCACTCACATTGGAGATATACTGGGCATGACCTTGCAGGTGCAAACAAGGTAGAATACTGGTGGCTCGGTGTGGCTATTGTGCGCAATGCCTTGACAAGGTTGGCATGTGCCACTGACCATGACCACAAATGCATCCAAGTGTCTTTCACTTCCATTGATCATAACACGAGTCTGTCACGGTCAGAGTGTCCAGTAACAGTGCAGATATACTAGGCATGACCTTGTATGTATAAACAAGGTAGAATACTGGTGGCTCAGTGTGGCTATTGTGCGCAATGCCTTGACAAAGTTGGCATGTGCCACTGACCATGACCACAAGGTTTACAAAGTGAGTTAAACGTCTTTGAGTCGTAACACGCGTGAGCCACATTCGGAGTGCCCAATCACAGTGTACATATAATATGCATGACCTTGCAGGTATAAAAAGGGTAAAAAACTGTTGTCTTTGCACGGCTGTTGTGCACAATGCCTTGACAAAAATGGCACGTGCCACTGACCATGACCACAAAGTTGACCAAGTACCTTGAACGACTATGAATCATAACACGAGTCAGCTACGGTCAGAGTGTCCAATCACAGTGCAGATATACTGGGCATGACCTTATAGGTATAAACAAGGTAGAATACTGGTGGCTCGGTGTGGCTATTGTGCGCAATGCCTTGAGAAAGTTGGCACGTGTCACTGACCATGACCACAAATGTATCCAAGTGACTTTTACTTCTATTGATCATAACACGAGTCACCCACAATCAGAGTGTCCAATCACAATTCAGATGTACTAGGCATGATCTTGCAGGTCCAAACAAGGTAGAATACTGGTGGCTCGGTGTGGCTATTGTGCGCAATGCCTTGACAAAGTTCGCATGTGGCACTGACCATGACCACAAAGTTTACCAAGTACCTTAAACGGCTATGAATCATAACACGAGTCAACCACGGTGAGAGTGTCCAATCACGGTGCAGATGTACTAGGCATGATCTTGCAGGTGCAAACAAGGTAGAATACTGGTGGCTCGGTGTGGCTATTTTGTGGAATGCCTTGAAAACGTTGGCATGTGCCACTGACCATGACCAAAAATACATCCTTGTGACTTTTACTTCTATTGATCATAACACGGGTCCGCCACGGTTAGAGTGTCCAATCACAATGCACATGTACTAGGCATGATCTTGCACGTGCAAACAAGGCAGAATACTGGTGACTCAGTGTGGCTATTGTGTGCAATGCCTTGACAAAGTTGGCACGTGCCACTGACCATGACCACAAAGTTTACCATGTAACTTTAACTCATACGAATTGTAACACGAGTCAGCCACAGTCAGAGTGCCCAATCACAACTCAAATTTACTAGGGATGACCTTGCAGGTATAAAGAGGGTAAAAAACCGGTGTCTTGGCATGGCTATTGTGCGCAATGCCTTGACAAAGTTGGCATGTGCCACTCACCATGACCACAAAGTTTACCAAGTACCTTAAACAGCTATGAATCATAACACGAGTCAGCCATGGTCAGAGTGTCCAATCACAGTGCAGATATATTGGGCATGACGTTACAGGAATAAACAAGGTATAATATGGGTGACTTGATGTGGCTATTGTGTGCAATACCTTGACAAAGTTGGCTTGTGCCACAGACCATGACCACAAATGTATCCAAGTGATGTTTACTCCTATTGATCATAACACGAGTCAGCCACAGTCAGAGTGTCCAATCACATTGCAAAAGTACGAGGAATGATCTTGCAGGTTCAAACAAGGTAGAATACTGGTAGCTCGGTGTGGCTATTGTGCGCAATGCCTTGAACAAGTTGGCAAGTGCCACTGACCATGATCACAATGTTTACCAAGTGACTTTAACTTCTATGAATCGTAACACGAGTCAACGACAGTCAGAGTGCCCAATCACAGTTCACATCTAATATGCATGACCTTGCATTTACAAACAAGGTAAAAAACCAATGGCTTGGCATGGCTCTTGTGCGCATTTCTATGAAAAAGTTGGCATGTGCCACTGACCATGACCACAAATGCATCCAAGTGACATTTACTTCTATTGATCATAACACGAGTCAGCCACGATCAGAGTGTCCAATCACAGTGCAGATGTACTAGGCATGATCTTGCAGGTATAAACAAGGTAGAATACTAGATGCTTGGTGTGGCTTTTGTGCACATAGCCTTGACAATGTTGGCATGTTCCACTGACCATGACCACAAATGTATCAAAGTGACATTTAGTTCTATTGATCATAACACGAGTCAGCCACGGTTAGAGTGTGCAATCACAGTGTAGATATACAGGGCATGACCTTACAGGTATAAACAAGGTACAATACTGGTGGCTTGGTTTTGTCAGAAGAATACAGACACGAGAGCAGCAGCGGCAGAAGCAGGCAGCAGCGTCAGAGCACGCAAGCATACGTCAGCGGAGTGACGTAGGCGAAGGCGGTCCGAGGAGTTAGTCGCGGAAGCTGATAAGAGCAGAGAGGCAAAGCAGCCGAGGTAGACGGGTGATGTGAGGAAGGATGCTGGCGAAAGTGGCAGGGTAAGAGAGCTGAGCGAAGGAGCGAGAGTGACGGAGCGAAGCGTTGAGAAGTGGCGAAGACAGGAAGTGCGAGGGACGAGCAGGGCGAAGACACGGCGGCGAAGCCGCGGAACCAAAGGGGAACAGGATGTGCATAACTGTTATGGTTAACTAAAGGGAATGAAAATCCTCGGTATAAAGAGACAGAAGAGGACAAGTGAGCAAGGCAACGACTTCTTTCCGCTAGCCGGACGTGGGTGACAGATGTCACTTTATTAGGGGATAACTTGACACATCGAACTCAACGGTCAGTCTGCCCGAGAGCCGTTAGGTCAAGGTGGTTCGGTCTTGGACCTGAACCGTTATTGAGATCTCGGATATTCTCCGAGAGACTTGGCTTGTCAGATTATGAGTTCCAACACCCCCCGTGAATCTGACAAGGCTGAAGGAGAGCGACCTCTTGTGTCAGTGGGAGTAAATGTCCTCCCACATGGGTGAACGTTCTACTCCACAATGTAGCAGAAGATTGTTCCACATTTCCCCGAGGTCGGTAGGGAAGTCATCTACCAACTGATGAAGTTTTCGTCCAAGGACTCGTTGAAGTCCTTCCCTGATTTCTTGATTAATCTGCTCCTGGTAGAGGTGAAGGGTCTCATCGGAGACCATTGGCCCCAGGTAGGTCAGATTTCCAAGTAGGGCATCAGTGATACCAAAACCATATAGGAATTCGGGGTACAGAGCCTTGTACACCTCTTCCGCCCAAGCTTGTGCTGTAGAGTGGTGAGAGATGGTGCGTAGAACACGTACTTGTCCAGTGATCTCTGGAAAGTTGTCGTTGTTCTGGCATGTGGTTGCAACCCACTGTTTCCTCCAGGCTTGCTGCATAATGCGATGCCACAGTTCAGGGATGGAGTTGGTTTTCAGATGGTGATGGCGGTAAGAAGGATGGAGCAGTTCCAGAAGCAGACGGTAGACGTTGAAGAAGGCGTCGTCATAGTTTGGGATGGGACGCTGTGGCGAGCGGAGATGTTCGTGTTGTCCGGTGAGGAGCTTCGCCATATTGTATCGGTTGATGGGTGTTCTTCGTGCCAGTGTGACCACTTGGTTTTCCCAATCAACAATGTTGCTTACATCTTCTTCAAGTACGACACATGTCTCCCAGGAGAGAGCCATGTGGAGAGAAGAGAGAACAGATGGTGCTTCCTCATGTAGATTTTGTGGCAAAAGGATGAAGGATGACAGCAGATGGCAGCTGAGGAATGTTGAGAGGAGGAGTGAGTGATAGCGGGGTTGGCGCAGGGGTCGACCGCGTGCGCTGATGGAGGTGTCGGCGTAGGCGCAGGTCGTCGCGGAGAAGCAATGCGACCGGACGAATCCTTGTGCTGAGCGGATGATGAAGTTGGATGATGGTGGAGGAGTGATGGAAGATGGAGTGGGCGGAGGGACAAGCCGCGTGCCCGAAAGGAAGTTTTCCGGCATGAGCGCAGGTCGTAGCAACTCGGGCGATGCGACCGGGCAGATACTCGTTCCAAGCGGAGAGCGATGCGGAGCGGAGAAAACGATTGATGGATGAGTTGGCGCAGGGGTGGAACCTTGTGCACTGAAGGAAGTTTTGGCGTGGGCACAGGCCGTCGCAGAAAAGGCGATGCGGCCAAGCGGATCCTTGTGCCGAGCTGAAGGCGGAGGCGGAGGAAAATAGTTGATTGACGAGTGGGCGCAGGGGCGAAACCACGTGCACTGCGATGTTTTCGGCGTGGGCGCAGGTCATCGCGGAAAGGCGATGCGACCGGGCGGATCCATGTGCCGAGCTGAAAAGCGATGCGGAGGCGAAGGAAACGATTGATTGATGAATGGGCACAGGGGCTGAACCTCCTGCGCTGAAGGAAGTTTTCGGCGTGGGCGCAGGTTGTCGCGGAAAAAGGCGATGCGACCAGGCGGATCCTTTTGCCGAGCTCAAAGCGATGCGGGGACGGAGGAGGCAATTGATTGATGAGTGGGTGTAGGGGCGGAACCACGTGCGCGAGGAGACAATGCTGATGATGATGGACGGAAGGCGGCGCGGAGGATGCTGAAAATGACGAGGAGACAAGTGCGGAGGCGGTGTGGATGATGCTGATAATGGAGGGGCAGAGGTGGAAGCGGGCAGCTGATGAGGCAGAGGAACCTGGAATGAAAAGGAGGAGGAATGATGGAGGCGAGTAGAGAAGAGGACCGGAGCCTGATGAAGGCGGCGAGAGACGAAGAGTGACACAAGCGGAATGAGGGGATGAGACGCGGCGCGGCAGGTGGAGACGACACAACCACTTCTTTTCACTTTCAGGAGAGTGACGGCTTGTTCCCCAGTTGGCTCGGAAGTGGGAGCAGGAAGACTGGTGGTGTCCGATGTCCTGTCAGCTAGAAGAAGTTGGCTGTGGCAGAGAAAGTCTGGTAGCGGGCAGGGACTTAGACTGCTGATGCCAGGATAGTGACGGCTTGTTCCCCCAGTTGGCTCGGAGAAGGGAGCAGGAAGGCTGGTGGTGTCCGATTACCTGGCAGCGACAGCTTTGGCTGCAGCTGCTGACAAGGCGAGGAGGTGATGCGAGAAGGCGGTTAGAGATGACAGATGCGGACGAGATGAGGAAGTCAACGAGAGAGGGGCAGATGAAGCTGATGAGGCGAGAATAAAGGGAGGGAGATGCTGGCGGAGACAGAAAGTGATGAGGGACGGCGGATGGCAGAGAGCAGGAAGCTTCTTGGTAGTTGACGGCAGTTAGCGGCTCAAGAGTTGCTTGCGGCTGATGTGGGCGACTCGTCGCCGGTTGTTAGCCACGGGCGCGGAAATGGGCGCAAGGCCTTCTTAGGAAGGCGAGGCGTTTGTTCAGCGTAGGGAACTCATCTGGTAGAACTGCTGATGTCAGCTGCGGATGAAGCGGAGAGGCGAGAAGTGACGGCGGCGGCGGCAGGAGAGTGCAGGTCAAGGCAATGAGGCAAGGATGATGGCAGAGCGATGACGCGGTCACGGGACTCCATGTGATGTCGCCTGAAGCTCTGATACCATGTCAAAAGAATGCAGACACGAGAGCAGCAACGGCAGAAGTAGGAAGCAGCGTCAGAGCACACAAGCATACGTCAGCGGAGTGACGTAGGCGAAGGCGGTCCGAGGAGTTAGTCGTGGAAGCTGAAAAGAGCAGAGAGGAAAAACAGCCGAGGTAGACGGGTGATGTGAGGAAGGATGCTGGCGAAAGTGGCTGGGTAAGAGAGCTGAGCGAAGGAGCGAGAGTGACGGAGCGAAGCGTTGAGAAGTGGCAAAGACAGGAAGTGCGAGGGACGAGCAGGGCGAAGACACGGCGGCAAAGCCGCAGAACCAAAGGGGAACAGGATGTGCATAACTGTTTTGGTTAACTCGAGGGAATTAACATCCTCGGTATAAAAGGACAGAACAGGACAAGTGAGCAAGGCAACGGCTTCTTTCTGCTAGCCGGACGCGGGTGACAGATGACACTTTATTAGGGGATAACTTGACACATCAAACTCAACGGTCAAACTGGCCGACAGCCGTTAGGTCAAGGTGGTTCGGTCTTGGACCTGAACCATTATTGAGATCTCGGATATTCTCTGAGAGACTTGGCTTGTCAGATTCTGAGTTCCAACAGGTTTGGCTATTGTGCGCAATGCCTTGACAAAGTTGGCATGTGCCACAGACCATGCTCACAAAGTTTACCAAATGACTTTAACTTCTACAAATCGTAACACAAGTCAGCCACGGTCAGAGTGCCCAATCACAGCGCACATCTAATATGCATGACCATGCAGGTATAAACAAGGAAAAAACTGGTGTCTTGGCACGACTATTGTGCGCAATGCCTTGACAAGGTTGGCATGTGCCACTCACCATGACCACAAAGTTTACCAAGTACCTTAAACAGCTATGAATCAAAACACGAGTCAGCCACGGTAAGAGTGTCCAATCATTGTGCAGGTATACTGGGCAGGACCTTACAGGTATAAACAAGGTAGAATATTGGTGGCTCAGTGTGGCTACCCATGACCACAAATGTATCAAAGTGACTTTTACTTCTATTGATCATAACACAAGTCAGCCACGGTCAGAGTGTCCAATCACAGTGCAGATGTACTAGGCATGGTCTTGCAGGTTCAAACAAGGTAGAATATTGGTGGCTCAGTGTGGCTACCCATGACCACAAATGTATCAAAGTGACTTTTACTTCTATTGATCATAACACAAGTCAGCCACGGTCAGAGTGTCCAATCACAGTGCAGATGTACTAGGCATGGTCTTGCAGGTTCAAACAAGGTAGAATACTGGTGGCTCGGTGTGGCTATTGTGCGCAATGCCTTGACAAAGTCGGCATGTGCCACTGACCATGACCACAAAGTTTACCAAGTGAGTTTAATGTCTACAAATCGTAACACGAGTCAGCCACAGTTAGAGTGCCCAATCACAGTGCAGATGTATTGGGCATAACCTTGCAGGTATAAAGAAGGTAGAATATTGGTGGCTCGGTGTGGCTATTGTGCGCAATGCCTTGACAAAGTTGGCATGGGCCACTGACCATGACCACAAAGTTTACCAAGTGACTTTAACTTCTACGAAGCGTAACACGAGTCAGCCACGGTCAGAGCGTCCAATCACAGTTAAGATGTACTAGACATGACCTTGCAGGTTTAAACAAGGTAAAAAATCTGTGGCGTTGCACGGCAATTCTGCGCAATGCCTTGACAAAGTTGGCATGTGGCACTGACCATGACTACAAAGTTTACCAAGTACCTTAAACGGCTATGAATCATAACACGAGTCAGCCACGGCCAGAGTGTCCAATCACAGTGCATATGTACTGTGCATGATCTTGCAGGTATAAATAAGGTAGAATACTGGTGGCTCGGTGTGGCTATTGTGCACAGTGCCTGGACAAAGTTGGCATGTGCCACTGATCATGACCACAAAGTTTACCAAGTGACTTTAACTTCTTTGAATTGTAACACGTGTCAGCCACAGTCGGAGTGCCCAATCACAGTGTACATCTAATATGCATGACCTTGCAGGTATAAACAAGGTAAAAAACCGGTGGCTTGGCACGGCTATTGTGCGCAATGCCTTGACAAGGTTGGCACGTGCCACTGACCATGACCACAAAGTTTACCATGTGACTTTTACTTGTACGAAATGTAACACGAGTCAGCCACAATCAGAGTGCCCAATCATAAATGAGATGTACTAGGGATGACCTTGCAGGTATAAAGAGGGTTAAAAACCGGTGTCTTGGCACGGGTATTGTGCGCAATGCCTTGACAAAGCTGGCATGGGCCACTGACCATGACCACAATATTTACCAAGTACCTTAAGCGGCTATGAATCATAACACGAGTCAGCCACGGTCAGAGTGTCCAATCACAGTGCAGATGTACTAGGCATGATCTTGCAGGTGTCAACAATGTAGAATTCTGGTGACTCTGTGTGGCTATTGTGCGCAATGCCTTGACAAAGTTGGCATGTGCCACTGACCAAGACCACAAATGTATCCAAGTGACTTCTACTTCTATTGATCATAGCACGAGTCAGTCAAAGTCAGAGTGTCCAATCACAGTGCAGATGTACTAGGCATGATCTTGCAGGTGCAAACAAGGTAGAATATTGGTGGATCGGTGTGGCTATTGTGTGCAATGCCTCGACAAAGTTGGCATGTGCCACTGACCATGACCACAAAGATTACCAAGTGACTTTAACTCCTACGAATCGTAACACAAATCAGCCACAGTCAGAGTGCCCAATCACAGTTCAGATGTACTAGGCATGATCTTGCAGGTACAAACAAGGTAAAAAACCGGTGTCTTGGCACGGCTATTCTGCGCAATGCCTTGACAATGTTGGCATGTGCTACTGACCATGACCACAACGTTTACCAAGTACCTTAAACGAATATGAATCATAACATGAGTCAGTCACGGTCTGACTGTCCAATCACAGTGCAGATATACTGGGCATCACCTCATAGGTATAAACAAGGTAGAATACTGGTGGTTCGGTGTGGCTATTGTGCGCAATGCCTTGACAAAGTTGGCATGTGCGAGTGACCATGACCACAAATGTATCCAAGTGACTTTTATTTCTACTGATCATAACATGAGTCAGCCACGGTCAGAGTTTCCAATCACAGTACAGATGTACTATCACTGTGTACATCTAATATGCATGACCTTGCAGGTATAGAGAGGGTAAATTACCGGTGTCTTGGCACGGCTATTGTGTGAAATGCTTTGACAAAGTCGGCACGTGCCACTGACCATGACCACAAAGTTTACCATGTGACTTTAACTTATACGAATTGTGACACGAGTCAGCCACAGTCAGAATGTCCAATCACAACTCAGATGTACTAGGTATGACCTTGCAGGTATAAAGAGGGTAAAAAACCGGTGTCTTGGCACGGCTATTGTGCGCAATGCCTTGACAAAGTTGGCATGGGCCACTGACCATTACCACAAAGTTTACCAAGTACCTTAAACGGCTATGAAACATAACACGAGTTGGCCACGGTCAGAGTGTCCACTCACATTGCAGATATACTGGGCATGACCTTGCAGGTCCAAACAAGGTAGAATACTGGTGGCTCGGTGTGGCTATTGTGCGCAATGCCTTGACAAGGTTGGCATGTGCCACTGATCATGACCACAAATGTACCCAAGTGACTTTTACTTCTATTAATCATAACACGAGTCTGTCACGGTCAGAGTGTCCAATCACAGTGCAGATATACTAGGCATGACCTTGTATGTATAAACAAGGTAGAATACTGGTGGCTCAGCGTGGCTATTGTGCGCAATGCCTTGACAAAGTTGGCATGTGCCACTGACCATGACCACAAGCTTTACCAAGTGAGTTAAACGTCTTTGAGTCGTAACACATGTCAGCCACAGTCGGAGTGCCCAATCACAGTGCACATCTAATATGCATGACCTTGCAGGTATAAACAGGGTAAAAAACTGGTGTCTTGGCACAGCTATTGTGCACAATGCCTTGACAAAGTTGGCACGTGCCACTGACCATGACCACAAAGTTTACCAAATACCTTGAACGAATATGAATCACAACACAAGTCAGCCACGGTCAGAGTTTCCAATCACAGTGCAGATATACTAAGCATGACCTTATAGGTATAAGCAAGGTAGAATACTGGTGGCTCGGTGTGGGTATTGTGCCCAATGCCTTGACAAAGTTGGCACGTGTCACTGACCATGACCACAAATGTATCCAAGTGACTTTTACTTCTATTGATCATAACACGAGTCACCCACAGTCAGTGTGTCCAATCACAATGCAGATGTACTAGGCATGATCTTGCAGGTCCAAAAAAGGTAGAATACTGGTGGCTCGGTGTGGCTATTGTGCGCAATGCCTTGACAAAGTTCGCATGTGGCACTGACCATGACCACAAAGTTTACCAAGTACCTTAAACGGCTATGAATCATAACACAAGTCAACCACGGTGAGAGTGTCCAATCACGGTGCAGATGTACTAGGCATGATCTTGCAGGTGCAAACAAGGTAGAATACTGGTGGCTCGGTGTGGCTATTGTGTGGAATGCCTTGAAAACGTTGGCATGTGCCACTGACCATGACCAAAAATACATCCTTGTGACTTTTACTTCTATTGATCATAACACGAGTCCGCCACGGTCAGAGTGTCTAATCACAATGCAGATGTACTAGGCATGATCTTGCACATGCAAAAAAGGCAGAATACTGGTGACTCGGTGTGGCTATTGTGTGCAATGCCTTGACAAAGTTGGCACGTGCCACTGACCATGACCACAAAGTTTACCATGTAATTCTAACTTCTACGAATTGTAGCACGAGTCAACCACAGTCAGAGTGCCCAATCACTCCTCAAATGTACTAGGGATGACCTTGCAGGTATAAAGAGGGTAAAAAACTGGTGTCTTGGCACGGCTATTGTGCGCAATGCCTTGACAAAGTTGGCATGTGCCACTCACCATGACCACGAAGTTTACCAAGTACCTTAAACAGCTATGAATCATAACACGAGTCAGCCACGGTCAGAGTGTCCAATCACAGTGCAGATATACTGGGCATGAAGTTAAAGGAATAAACAAGGTATAATATGGGTGGCTTGATGTGGCTATTGTGTGCAATACCTTGACAAAGTTGGCATGTGCCACAGACCATGACCACAAATATATCCAAGTGATGTTTACTCCTATTGATCATAACACGAGTCAGCCACAGTCTGAGTTTCCAATCACATTGCAAAAGTACTAGGAATGATCTTGCAGGTTCAAACAAGGTAGAATACTGGTAGCTCGGTGTGGCTATTGTGCGCAATGCCTTGAAAAAGTTGGCATGTGCCACTGACCATGATCACAATGTTTACCAAGTGACTTTAACTTCTAGGAATCGTAACACGAGTCAGCCACAGTCAGAGTGCCCAATCACAGTGCACATCTAATATGCATGACCTTGCATTTACAAACAAGGTAAAAAACCAGTGGCTTGGCATGGCTCTTGTGCGCATTTCTATGACAAAGTTGGCATGTGCCACTGACCATGACCATAAATGTATCCAAGTGACATTTACTTCTATTGATCATAACACAAGTCAGCCACGGTCAGAGTGTCCAATCACAGTGCAGATGTACTAGGCACTATCTTGCAGGTATAAACAAGGTAGAATAATGGATGCTTGGTGTGGCTTTTGTGCACATAGCCTTGACAATATTGGCATGTTCCACTGACCATGACCACAAATGTATCCAAGTGACATTTAGTTCTATTGATCATAACACGAGTCAGCCACGGTCAGAGTGTGCAATCTCATTGTAGATATACAGGGCATGACCTTACAAGTATAAACAAGGTACAATACTGGTGGCTTGGTTTTTTCAGAAGAATGCAGACACGAGAGCAGCAACGGCAGAAGCAGGAAGCAGCGTCAGAGCACGCAAGCATACGTCAGCGGAGTGATGTAGGCGAAGGCGGTCCGAGGCGTTAGTCACGGAAGCTGATAAGAGCAGAGAGGCAAAGCAGCCGAGGTAGACGGGTGATGTGAGAAAGGATGCTGGCGAAAGTGGCAGGGTAAGAGAGCTGAGCGAAGGAGCGAGAGTGACGGAGCGAAGCGTTGATAAGTGGCGAAGACAGGAAGTGCGAGGGACGAGCAGGGCGAAGACACGGCGGTGAAGCCGCGGAACCAAAGGGGAACAGGATGTGCAGAACTGTTCTGGTTAACTTGAGGGAATGAACATCCTCGGTGTAAAGAGACCGAACAGGACAAGTGAGCAAGGCAACGGCTTCTTTCCGCTAGCCGGACGCGGGTGACAGATGTGACTTTATTAGGGGATAACTTGACACATCGAACTCAACGGTCAGTCTGGCCGAGAGCCGGTAGGTCAATGTGGTTCGGTCTTGGACCTGAACCGTTATTGAGATCTGGGATATTCTCCAAGAGACTTGGCTTGTCAGATTCTGAGTTCCAACACCCCTCGTGAATATGACAAGGCTGAAGGAGAGCGACCTCTTGTGTCAGTGTGAGTAAATGTCCTCCCACATGGGTGAACGTTCTACTCCACAATGTAGCAGAAGATTGTTCCACATTTCCCCGAGGTCAGTAGGGAAGTCATCTACCAACTGATGAAGTTTTCGTCCGAGGTCTCGTTTATGTCCTTCCCTGATTTCTTGATTAATCTGCTCCTGGTAGAGGTGAAGGGTCTCATCGGAGACCATTGGCCCCAGGTATGTCAGATTTCCAAGTAGGGCATCAGTGATACCAAAACCATGTAGGAATTCGGGGTACAGAGCCTTGTACACCTCTTCCGCCCAAGCTTGTGCTGTAGAGTGGTGAGAGGTGGTGCGTAGAACACGTACTTGTCCAGTGATCTCTGGAAAGTTGTCGTTGTTCTGGCATGTGGTTGCAACCCACTGTTTCCTCCAGGCTTGCTGCAGAATGTGATGCCACAGTTCAGGGATGGAGTTGGTTTTCAGTTGGTGATGGCGGTAAGAAGGATGGAGCAGTTCCCGAAGCAGACGATAGACGTTGAAGAAGGCGTCATCATAGTCTGGGATGGGACGGTGTGGCGAGCGGAGATGTTCATATTGTCCGGTGAGGAGCTTCGCCATATTGTATCGGTTGATGGGTGTTCTTCGTGCCAGTGTGAGCACTTGGTTTTCCCAATCAACAACGTTGCTTCCATCTTCTTCGAGTACGACACATGTCTCCCAGGAGAGAGCCATGTGGAGAAGAGAGAACAGATGGTGCTTCCTCGTGTAGATTTTGTGGCAGAAGGATGAAGGATGATAGCAGATGGCAGCTGAGGAATGTCGAGAGGAGGAGTGAGTGATAGTGGGGTTGGCGCAGGGGTCGACCGCGTGCGCTGATGGAGGTGTCGGCGTAGGCGCAGGTCGTCGTGGAGAAGCAATGCGACCGGAAGAATCCTTGTGCTGAGCGGATGATGAAGTTGGATGATGGCGGAGGAGTGATGGAAGATGGAGTGGGCGGAGGGACGAGCCGCGTGCGCGAAAGGAAGTTTTCCGGCGTGAGCGCAGGTCGTCGCGACTCGGGCGATGCAACTAGGCGGATACTCGTGTCGAGCTGAGAGCGATGCGGAGCAGAGAAAACAATTGATGGATGAGAAGGCGCAGGGGTGGAACCTTGTGCACTGAAGGAAGTTTTGGCGTGGGCGCAGGCCGTCGCAGAAAAGGCGATGCGGCCGGGCGGATCCTTGTGCCGAGCTGAAGGCGGAGGCTGAGGAAAAGAGTTGATTGACGAGTGGGCGCAGGGGCGAAACCACGTGCGCTGCGAAGTTTTCGGTGTGGGCGCAGGTCGTCGCGGAAAGGCGATGCGACCGGGCGGATCCGTGTGCCGAGCTGAAAAGCGATGCGGAGGCGAAGGAAACGATTGATTGATGAATGGACACAAGGACGGAACCTCGTGCGCTGAAGGAAGTTTTCGGCGTGGGCGCAGGTCGTCGCAGAAAAAGGCGATGCGACCGGGCGGATCCTTTTGCCGAGCTAAAAGCGATGCGGGGACGGAGGAGGCAATTGATTGATGAGTGGGCGTAGGGGCGGAATCACGTGCGCGAGGAGACGATGCTGATGATGATGGACGGAAGGCGGCGTGGAGGATGCTGAAGATGACGAGGAGACAATTGCGGAGGCGTTGTGGATGATGCTGATGATGGAGGGGCAGAGGCGGAAGCGGGCAGCTGATGAGGCAGAGGAACCTGGAATGAAAAGGAGGAGGAGTGATGGAGGCGAGTGGAGAAGAGGACCGGAGGCTGATGAAGGCGGCGAGAGACGAAGAGTGACGCAAGCGGAGTGAGGGGATGAGACGCGGCGTGGCAGGTGGAGACGACACAACCACTTCTTTTCACTTTCATGAGAGTGACGGCTTGTTCCCCAGTTGGCTCGGAAGTGGGAGCAGGAAGACTGGTGGTGTCCGATGTCCTGTCAGCTAGAAGAAGTTGGCTGCGACAGAGAAAGTCAGGCAGCGGGCAGGGACTTAGACTGCTGATGCCAGTATAGTGATGGCTTGTTCCCCCAGTTGGCTCGGAGATGGGAGCATGAAGACTGGTGGTTTCCAATATCCTGGCAGCGACAGCTTTGGCTGCAGCTGCTGACGAGGCAAGGAAGTGATGCGAGAAGGCGGTTCGAGATGAAAGATGCGGACGAGATGAGGAAGTCAGCGAGAGAGGGGCAGATGAAGCTGATGAGGCAAGAATAAAGGGAGGGAGATGCTAGCGGAGACAGACGTTGACGAGGGACGGCGGATGGCAGAGAGCAGGAAGCTTCTTGGTAGTTGACGGCAGTCAGCGGCTCGAGAGTTGCTTGCTTCTGATGTGGGTGACTCGTCACCGGTTGTTAGCCACGGGCGCGGAAATGGGCGCAGGGCCTTCTTAGGAAGGTAAGGCGTTTCTTTAGCGCAGAGAACTCATCAGGCAGAACTGCTGATGTCAGCTGCGGATGAAGCGGAGAGGCGCGATGTGACGGCGGCGGCGGCAGGACAATGCGGGTCAAGGCAATGAGGCAAGGATGATGGCAGAGCGATGACGCAGTCACGAGACTCCATGTGCTGTAGTCGCGGAAGCTGATAAGAGCAGAGAGGCAAAACAGCCGAGGTAGACGGGTGATGTGAGGAAGGATGCTGGCGAAAGTGGCAGGGTAAGAGAGCTGAGCGAAGGAGCGAGAGTGACAAAGCGAAGCGTTGAGAAGTGGCGAAGACAGGAAGTGGAAGGGACGAGCAGGGCGAAGACACGGCGGCAAAGCCGCATAATTAAAGGGGAACAGGATGTGCAGAACTGTTCTTGTTAACTCGAGTGAATGAACATCCTCAGTATAAAAGGATAGAACAGGACAAGTGAGCAAGGCAACGGCTTCTTTCCGCTAGCCAGACGCAGGTGACAGATGTCACTTTATTAGGGGATAAATTGACACATCAAACTCAACGGTCAGTCTGGCCGAGAGCCGTTCGGTCAAGGTGGTTCGGTCTTGGACCTGAACCGTTATTGGGATCTCGGATATTCTCCGAGAGACTTGGCTTGTCGGATTCTGAGTTCCAACAGGTTTGGCTATTGTGCGCAATGCCTTTACAAAGTTGGCATGTGCCACAGACCATGACCACAAAGTTTACCAAATGACTTTAACTTCTACGAATCGTAACACGAGTCAGCCACGGTCAGAGTGCACAATCACAGCGCACATCTAATATGCATGACCATGCAGGTATAAACAAGGAAAAAACTGGTGTCATGCCACGACTATTGTGCGCAATGCCTTGACAAGGTTGGCATGTGCCACCAACCATGACCACAAAGTTTACCAAGTACCTTAAAGGGCTATGAATCATAACACGAGGCAGCCACGGTTAGAGTGTCCAATCAAAGTGCATGTATACTGGGCAGGACCTTACAGGTATAAACAAGGTAGAATATTGGTGGCTCAGTGTGGCTACCCATGACCACAAATGTATCAAAGTGACTTTTACTTCTATTGATCATAATACAAGTCAGCCACGGTCAGAGTATCCAAACACAGTGCAGATGTACTAGGCATGGTCTTGCAGGTTCAAACATGGTAGAATACTGGTGGCTCGGTGTGGCTATTGTGCGCAATGCCTTGACAAAGTCGGCATGTGCCACTGACCATGACCACAAAGTTTACCAAGTGAGTTTAACGTCTACGAATCGTAACACGAGTCAGCCACAGTTAGAGTGCCCAATCACAGTGCAGATGTATTGGGCATAACCTTGCAGGTATAAACAAGGTAGAATATTGGTGGCTCGGTGTGGCTATTGTGCGCAATGCCTTGACAAAGTTGGCATGGGCCACTGACCATGACCACAAGGTTTACCAAGTGAGTTTAACGTCTACGAATCGTAACACGAGTCAGCCACAGTTAGAGTGCCCAATCACAGTGCAGATGTATTGGGCATAACCTTGCAGGTATAAACAAGGTAGAATATTGGTGGCTCGGTGTGGCTATTGTGCGCAATGCCTTGACAAAGTCGGCATGTGCCACTGACCATGACCACAAAGTTTACCAAGTGCGTTTAACGTCTACGAATCGTAACACGAGTCAGCCACAGTTAGAGTGCCCAATCACAGTGCAGATGTATTGGGCATAACCTTGCAGGTATAAACAAGGTAGAATATTGGTGGCTCGGTGTGGCTATTGTGCGCAATGCCTTGACAAAGTCGGCATGTGCCACTGACCATGACCACAAAGTTTACCAAGTGCGTTTAACGTCTACGAATCGTAACACGAGTCAGCCACAGTTAGAGTGCCCAATCACAGTGCAGATGTATTGGGCATAACCTTGCAGGTATAAACAAGGTAGAATATTGGTGGCTCGGTGTGGCTATTGTGCGCAATGCCTTGACAAAGTTGGCATGGGCCACTGACCATGACCACAAGGTTTACCAAGTGACTTTAACTTATGCGAATCGTAGCACGAGTCAGCCACGGTCAGAGCATCCAATCACAGTTAAGATGTACTAGACATGACCTTGCAGGTTTAAAAAAGGTAAAAAACCTGTGGCGTTGCACGGCTATTCTGTGCAATGCCTTTACAAAGTTGGCATGTGGCACTGACCATTACCACAAAGTTTACCAAGTACCTTAAACGGCTATGAATCATAACACGAGTCAGCCACGATCAGAGTGTCCAATCACAGCGCATATGTACTGTGCATGATCTTGCAGGTATAAATAAGGTAGACTACTGGTGGCTCGGTGTGGCTATTGTGCACAGTGCCTTGACAAAGTTGGCATGTGCCACTGATCATGACCACAAAGTTTACCAAGTGACTGTAACTTCTTTGAATTGTAACACGTGTCAGCCACAATCGGAGTGCCCAATCACAGTGTACATCTAATATGCATGACCTTGCAGGTATAAAGGAGGTAAAAAACCGGTGGCTTGGCACGGCTATTGTGCGCAATGCCTTGACAAGGTTGGCACGTGCCACTGACCATGACCACAAAGTTTAACATGTGACTTTAACTTGTACAAATTGTAACACGAGTCAGCCACAGTCAGAGTGCCCAATCACAAATCAGATGTACTAGGGATGACCTTGCAGGTTTAAAGAGGGTAAAAAACCGGTGTCTTGGCACGGGTATTGTGCGCAATGCCTTGACAAAGCTGGCATGGGCCACTGACCATGACCACAAAGTTTACCAAGTACCTTAAGCGGCTATGAATCATAACACAAGTCAGCCACGGTCAGAGTGTCCAATCACAGTGCAGATGTACTATGCATGATCTTGCAGGTGCAAACAATGTAGAATTCTGGTGACTCTGTGTGGCTATTGTGCGCAATGCCTTGACAAAGTTGGCATGTGCCACTGACCACGACCACAAATGTATCCAAGTGACTTCTACTTCTATTGATCATAGCACGAGTCAGTCACAGTCAGAGTGTCCAATCACAGTGCAGATGTACTAGGCATGATCTTGCAGGTGCAAACTAGGTAGAATATTGGTGGTTCGGTGTGGCTATTGTGTGCAATGCCTTGACAAAGTTGGCATGTGCCACTGACCACGACCACAAATGTATCCAAGTGACTTCTACTTCTATTGATCATAGCACGAGTCAGTCACAGTCAGAGTGTCCAATCACAGTGCAGATGTACTAGGCATGATCTTGCAGGTGCAAACTAGGTAGAATATTGGTGGTTCGGTGTGGCTATTGTGTGCAATGCCTTGACAAAGTTGGCATGTGCCACTGACCATGACCACAAAGATTACCAAGTGACTTTAACTCCTACGAGTCGTAACACAAATCAGCCACAGTCAGAGTGCCAAATGACAGTTCAGATGTACTAGGCATGATCTTGCAGGTACAAACAAGGCAAAAAACCGGTGGCTTGGCACGGCTATTCTGCGCAATGCCTTGACAATGTTGGCATGTGCCACTGACCATGACCACAACGTTTGCCAAGTACCTTAAACGAATATGAAGCATAACATGAGTCAGCCACGTTCTGAGTGTCCAACCACAGTGCAGATATACTGGGCATGACCTTATAGGTATAAACAAGGTAGAATACTGGTGGTTCCGTGTGGCTATTGTGCGCAATGCCTTGACAAAGTTGGCATGTGCGACTGACCATGACCACAAATGTATCCAAGTGACTTTCATTTATAATGATCATAACATGAGTCAGCCACGGTCAGAGTTTCCAATCACAGTACAGATGTACTAGGCATGATATTGCAAGTGCAAACAAGGTAGAATACTGGTGTCTCAGTGTGGCTATTGTGCGCAATACCTTGACAAAGTTGGCATGTGCCACTTTCCATGACCACAAAGTTTATCAAGTCACTTTAACTTCTATGAATCGTAACACGAGTCAGCCACAGTCAGAGTGCCCAATCACAATGCACATCTAATATGCATGACATTTTAGTTGTAAACAGGGTAAACAACCGGTGTCTTGGCACGAATTTTGTGCGCAATGCCTTGACAAAGTTGGCATGTGCCACAGACCATGACCACGAAGTTTACTGAGTACATTAAACGGCTATCAATCATAACATGGGTCAGCCACGGTCAGAGTGTCCAATCATAATGCACATATACTAGGCATGACCTTGCAGGTCCAAACAAGGTAGAATACTGGTGGCTCGGTGTGGCTACTGCGGGCAATGCCTTGACAAAGTTGGCATGTGCCACTGACCATGAACACAAATTTTACCAAGGAAATTAAACGGCTATGAATCATAACATGAGTCAGCCACGGTCAGAGTGTTCAATCATAGTGCAGATCTACTAGGCATGATCTTGCATGTGCAAACAAGGTAGAATACTGGTGGCTTGGCACTGCTTTTGTGCGCAATGCTTTGACAAAGTTGGCACGTGCCACTGACCATGACCACAAAATTTACCAAGTAACTTTAACTTCTACGAATCGTAACACAAGTCAGCCACAGTCAGAGTGCCCAAATCACAGTTCAGATGTACTAGGCATGACCTTGCAGGTATAAAAAAGGTTAAAACCCGGTGGCTTGGCACGGCTATTGTGCGCAATGCCTCGACAAAACTGGCCTGTGCCACTGACCATGTCCACAAAGTTTACCAAGTACCTTAAACGGCTACAAATCATAACACGAGTCAGCCACGGTCAGAGTGTCCAATCATAGTGCAGGTATACTGGGCATAACCTTGCAGGTACAAACAAGGTAGAATACTGGTGGCTCGGTGTGGCTACTGTGCGCAATGCCTCGACAAAGTTGGCATGTTCCACTGACCATGACCACAAATGCATCCAAGTGACTTGTACTTCTATTGACCATAACACGAGTCAGCCACGGTCAGAATGTCCGACCACAGTGCAGATGTACTGGGCATTATCTTGCAGGTTCAAACAAGGTATAATACTGATGGTTTGGTGTGGCTATTGTGTGCAATGCCTTGACAAAGTTGGAATGTGCCACTGGCCATGACCACAAAGCTTACAAAGTGACTTTTACTTATACGAATCGTAACAGAAGTCAGCCATATTCAGAGTGCCCACTCACAGTGCAGATGTACTAGGCTCGATCTTTCAGGTGCAAACAGGGTAGAATACTGGTGGCTTGGTGTGGCTATTGTGCGCAATGCCCTGACAAAGTTGGCATGTGCCACTGACCATGACCAGAAAGCTTACCAAGTGACTTTAACTTCTAAGAAACGTAACACGAGTCAGCCACAGTCAGAGTGCCCAATCACAGTGCACATCTAATATGCATGACCTTGCAGGCATAAAAAAGGTAAGAAACCGGTGGCATGGCACAGCTATTTTGCGCAATGCCTTGACAAAGTTGGCATGTGCCACTGACCATGACCACAAAATTTACCAAGTACCTTTAACAGCTATGAATCATAACACGAGTCAGCCACGGTCAGAGTGTCCAATCACAGTGCACATATACTGGGCATGACCTTGGAAGTCTAAACAAGGTAGAATACACGTGGCTTGGTGTGGCTATTGTGCGCAATGTCTTGACAAAGTTGGCATGTGCCACTAACCATGACCACAAATGTATCCACGTGATTTTTACTTCTATTGATCATAACACGAGTCAGCCACGGTCAGAGTGTCCAATCACAGCGCAGATGTACTAGGCATGATCTTGCAGGTGCAAACAAGGTAGAATACTGGTGGCCCGGTGTGGCTATTGTGCGCAATGCCTTGACAAATTTGGCATGTGCCACTGACCATGACCACAAAGTTTTCCAAGTGACTTTAACTTATAAGAACCGTAACATGAGTCAGCCACGGTTGGAGTGCCCAGTCACAGTGCACATCTAATATGCATGACCTTGCAGGTGGAAACAAGGTAAAAACCTTTGGCTTGGCACGGCTATTGTGCGCAATGCCTTGACAATGTTGGCATGTGCCACTTACCATAACCACAAAGTATACCAAGTACCTCACACGGCTATGAATCATAACACGAGTCAGCCACAGTCAGAGTGTCCAATCACAGTGCAAATAAAATGGGCATGACCTTGCAGGTACAAACAAGGTAGAATACGGGTGGCTCGGTGTGGCTATTGTGCGCAATGCGTTGACAAAGTTGTCAAGTGCCACTGACCATGACCACAAATGTATCCAAGTGATTTTTACTTCTATTCATCACAACATGAGTCAGCCACGGTCAGGGTGTCCAATCACAATGCAGATGTATTAGGCATTATCTTGAAGGTATAAAAAAGGTAGAATACTGGTGGCTCGAGGTGGCTATTGTGCGCAATGCCTTGACAAAGTTGGCATGTGCCACTGACCATGGCCATAAATGTATCCAATTGACTTTTACTTCTATTGACCATAACACCAGTCAACTACGGTCAGACTGTCCAATCATATTGAAGATGTACTATGCATGACGTTGCAGGTGCAAACAAGGTAGAATACTGGTGGCTTGGCACGGCTTTTGTGTGCAATGCCTTTAAAAAGTTGGCATGTGCCACTGACCATGACCACAAAGTTTACCAAGTGACTTTAACTTCTACGAATCGTAACACGACTCAGCCACAGTCAGAGTGCCAAATCCCAGTCAAGATGTACTAGGCATGACCTTTAGGGTATAAAAAGGGTAAAACACCGGTGGCTTGGCACGGCTATTGTGCGCAATGCCTTGACAAAGTTGGCATGTGCCACTGACCATGACCACAATGTTTACCAAGTACCTTAAATGGCTATGAAAAATAACATCAGTCAGCCACGGTTAGAGTTTCCAATCCCAGTGCAGATATGTTGGGCATGACCTTGCAGGTACAAACAAGGTAGAATACTGTTGGCTCGGTGTGGCTATTGTGCGCAATGCCTTGACAAAGTTGGCATGTGCCACTGACCATGACCACACATGTATCCAACTGACTTTTACTTCAATTGATCATAACTCGGGTCAGCCACGGTCCGAGTGTCCAATCACAGTGCAGATGTACTAGGCATGATCTTGCAGGTTCAAACAAGGTAGAATTCGGGTGGCTCAGTGTGGCTATTGTTTGCAATGCTTTGATAAAGTTGGCATGTGCCACTGACCATGACCACAAATATATCCAAGTGACTTTTACTTATATTGATCATAACACGAGTCAGCCACGGTCAGAGTGTCCAATCACTGTGCAGGTGTACTAGGCATGATCTTTCAGGTGCAAACAAGGTAGAATGCTGGTGGCTCGATGTGGTTATTGTGCGCAACGCCTTGACAAAGTTGGCATGTGCCACTGACCATGACCACAAAGTTTACCAAGTAACTTTAACTTCTACGAATTGTAACACGAGTCAGCCACAGTCAGAGTGCACAATCACAGTGCAAATGTACTAGGCATGATCTTGCAGGTGCAAACATGGTGGAATACTGGTAGCTCGGTGTGGCTATTGTGCGCAATGCCTTGACAAAGTTGGCATGTGCCACTGACCATGACCACAAAGTTTACCAAGTAACTTTAACTTCTACGAATTGTAACACGAGTCAGCCACAGTCAGAGTGCACAATCACAGTGCAAATGTACTAGGCATGATCTTGCAGGTGCAAACATGGTGGAATACTGGTAGCTCGGTGTGGCTATTGTGCGCAATGCCTTGACAAAGTTGGCATGTGCCACTGACCATGATCACATAGTCTTCCAAGTGACTTTAACTTCTACGAATCATAACACGAGTCAGCCACAGTCAGAGTGCCCAATCACAGTGCACATCTAACATGCATGACCATGCAGGTATAAACAAGGTAAAAAACCGGTGGCTTGGCACTGCTATTGTACGTCATGCCTTTAAAAAGTTGGCACGTGCCACTGACCATGACCACAAAGATTGCCAAATGACTTTAACTTCTACGAATCGTAAGACGAGTCAGCTACAGTCAGGGTGCCCAATCATAGTGCATATCTTATATGCATGACCTTGCAGATACAAAGAGGGTAAAAAACGGGTGGCTTGGTACGGCTATTGTGCGCAATGCCTTGACAAAGTTGGCATGTGCCATTGACCATGACCACAAATGTATCCAAGTGACTTGTACTTCTATTGATCATAATACGAGTCAGCCACGGTCAAAGTGTCCAATCACACTGTAGATGTACTAGGCATGATCCTGCAGGTACAAACAAGGTAGAATACTGGTGGCTCGGTGTGGCTATTGTGCACAATGCCTTGACAAAGTTGGCATGTGACACTGACTATGACCACAAATGTATCCAAATGACTTTTACTTCTATTGATCATAACACAAGTAAGCCACGGTCAGAGTGTCCAATCACAGTGCAGATGTATTATGCATGATCTTGACGGTGCAAACAAGGTAGACTACTGGTGGCTCCGTGTGGCTATTGTGCGCAATGCCTTGACAAAGTTTGCATGTGCCACTGACCACGACCACAAAGTTTACCAAGTAACTTTAACTTCTACGAATCGTAACACGATTCAGCCACAGTCAGAGTGCCCAATCACAGTTCATATGTACTAGGCATGGCCTTGTTCTTGTAAACAAGGTAAAACACCGGTGGCTTGGCACGGCTACTGTGCGCCATGCCTTGACAAAGTTGGCATGTGCCACTGACCATGACCTCAAAGTTTACCAAGTACCTTAAACGGCTATGAATCATAACACGCGTTAGCCACGGTCAGAATTTCCAATCACAGTGCAGATATACTGGGTATGACATTGCAGGTACAAACAACGTTGAATACTGGTGGCTCGGTGTGGCTATTGTGCGCAATGCCTCGACAAAGTTAGCATGTGCCACTGACCATGACCACAAATGTATCCAACTGAGTTTTACGTCTTTTGATCATAACACGAGTCAGCCACGGTCAGAGTGTCCAATAACAGTGCAGATGTACTAGGCATGATTTTGCAGGTTCAAACAAAGTAGAATGCTCGTGGCTCGCTGTGGCTATTGTGCGCAATGCCTTGACAAAGTGGGCATGTGCCACTGACCATGACCACAAATGTATCCAAGTGACGTTTACTTCTATTGATCATTACACAAGTCAGCCACGGTCAGAGTGTCCAATCACAGTGTAGATGTACTAGGCATGATCTTACAGGCGCAAACAAGGTAGAATACTTATGGCTCGGTGTGGCTATTGTGCGCAATGCCTTGACAAAGTTGGCATGTGCCACTGACCATGATCACAACGATTGCCAAATACCTTAAATGACTATGAATCATAACACGAGTCAGCCACGGTCAGAGTGTCCAATCACAGTGCATATGTACTAGGCATGATCTTGCAGGTACAAACAAGGTAGAATACTGGTGGCTCGGTTTGGCTATTGTGCGCAATGCCTTGAAAAAGTTGGCATGTGCCACTGACCATGACCACAAATGTATCCAAGTGACTTCAACTTCTATTGATCATAACATGTGTCAGCCACGGTCAGAGTATCCAATCATTGTGCAAATGTACTAGGCATCATATTGCAGGTACAAACAAGGTGGAATACTAGTGGCTCGCTGTGGCTATTTTGCGCAATGCCTTGACAAAGTTGGCATGTGCCACTGACCATGACCACAAATGTATCCAAGTGACTTTTGCTTCTATTGACCATAACACGAGTCAGCCACGGTCAGAGTGTCCAATTATAGTTCAGATGTATTAGGCATCAACTTGCATGTGCAAACAAGGTAAAACACCGGTGGCTTGACATGGCTACTTTGCGCAATGCCTTGACAAAGTTGGCATGTGCCACTGACCATGACCTAAAAGTTTACCAAATATCTTAAACGGCTATGAATCATAACACGTGTTAGCCACGGTCAGAGTGTCCAATCACAGTGCAGATATACTAGGTATGACCTTGCAGGTACAAACAAGGTAGAATACTGGTGGCTCGGTGTGGCTATTGTGTGCAATGCCTCGACAAAGTTGGCATGTGCCACTGACCATGACCACAAATGTATCCAACTGACTTTTACTTCTATTGATCATAACACGAGTCAGCCACGGTCAGAGTGTCCAATTACAGTGCAGATGTACTAGGCATGATCTTGCAGGTTCAAACAGGGTAGAATGCTGGTGGCTCGATGTGGCTATTGTGTGCAATGCATTGACAAAGTTGGCATGTGCCACTGTCCATGACCACAAATATATCCAAGTGACTTATATTATTGATCATAACGCGAGTCAGCCACGGTCAGAGTGTCCAATCACTGTGCAATGTACTAGGCATGATCTTGCATATACAAACAAGGTAGAATACTGGTGGCCCGATGTGTCCATTGTGCGCAATGCCTTGACAAAGTTGGCATGTGCCACTGACCATGACCACAAATGTATCCAAATGACTTTTACTTCTAGTGATAATAACACGAGTCTGCCATGGTCAGATTGTCCAATCACAGTGCAGATGTACTAGGCATGATCTTGTATGTACAAACAAGGTAGAATACTGGTGGCTCGGTCTGGCTATTAAGCGCAATGCCTTGACAATGTTTTCATGTGCCTCTGACCATGACCACAAAGTTTACCAAGTGACATTAACTTCTACGGATCATAACACGAGTCAGCCACGGTCAGAGTACCCAATCACAGTGCACATATAACATGCATAACCTTGCAGGTATAGATAGGGTAAAGAACGGGTGGCTTGGCACGGCTATTGTGCGCAATGCCTTGACAAACTTTGCATGTGCCACTGACCATGCCCACAAAGTTTACCAAGTACATTAAACGGCTATGAATCATAACAAGAGTCAGCCATGGTCAGGGTGTCCAATCACAGTGCAGATGTACTAGGCATGATCTTGCAGGTGCAAACAATGTATAATACTGGTGGCTCAGTGTGGCTATTGTATGCAATGCCTTGACAAAGCTGGCATGTGCCACTGACCATGACCACAAAGTTCACCAAGCGACTTTAACTTCTATGAATCGTAACACGATTCAGCAACAGTCAGAGTGGCCAATCATAGTGCATATGTAATATGCACGATATTTCAGGTGCAAACAAGGTATAATAGTGGTGGCTTGGTGTGGCTATTGTGCGCAATGCCTTGACAAAGTTGGCATGTGCCATTGACCATGACCACAAAGCTTACCAAGTGACTTTAACTTCTACGACTCATAACACGAGTCAGCCACAGTCAGAGTGCCCAATCACAGTGCACATCTAATGTGCATGACCTTACAGGCATAAACAAGGTAAAAAACTGGTGTCTTGGCACGACTTTTGTGCACAATGCCTTGACAAAGTTGGCATGTGCCATTGACCATGACCACAAAATTTACCAAGTACCGTAAACAGCTATGAATCATAACACAAGTCAACCACGGTCAGAGTGTCCAATCACAGTGAAAATATATTGGGCATGATCTTGCATGTATAAACAAAGCAGAATACAGGTGGCTTGGTGTTGCTATTGTGCGCAATGTCTTGACTAAGTTGGCATGTGCTACTGACCATGACCACAAATGTATCGAAGTGACTTTTACTTCTATTGAACATAACACGA